>PYDT01000122.1:105009-192509 GCA_004837865.1 Musa balbisiana
TCTAGCTCATTTCCTTCCGCGTGACATGGATGATCCGCCGAATCCATTGCTGACTTCACCACGATCCATTAGGTGAAACGGTTGTGCAAAGTGTGTTTTTTTCATATAGGCCATTATAGTACTCTGATTGTGCCAGCCATGCAATTCGTACTGCATTGGCTGAATTGCTATAAACTCTGTAAATGGAGGCTCGATAAGTGTTTTCTTCATCAAATTCCAATCAAAGAAATTGAGTAATAGCACGCTACTATTGCGGATGCTGTAAGGCTCGCTCCAATTGTAAACGAAGCACGTAGAAAACGAACTGCGCCAACGCCGGAGAACCAACACCGTTTTTCTAGAATATGAGCTTTGGATCAATTTGAGACAGCAACCTAGCGTTGTTTAGGAAAGCCTTTTGCACCGCAAAAGAAGGAAAAGAGATAAAGGCTAACGGGGATGTGTCAAAGCCGAAAGGGCGGAAGCAGCAAGTCGCTGGGGAATGGCCAGATTCCTCTCTGCCCTCTGCTCGGCAACGCAATTCCCATGCTCTAACGAGCACCAACACCCCTCTGCAAACTCACCTCACTCTCACTCTAGCTCATTTCCTTCCGCGTGACATGGATGATCCGCCGAATCCATTGCTGACTTCACCACGATCCATTAGGTGAAACGGTTGTGCAAAGTGTGTTTTTTTCATATAGGCCATTATAGTACTCTGATTGTGCCAGCCATGCAATTCGTACTGCATTGGCTGAATTGCTATAAACTCTGTAAATGGAGGCTCGATAAGTGTTTTCTTCATCAAATTCCAATCAAAGAAATTGAGTAATAGCACGCTACTATTGCGGATGCTGTAAGGCTCGCTCCAATTGTAAACGAAGCACGTAGAAAACGAACTGCGCCAACGCCGGAGAACCAACACCGTTTTTCTAGAATATGAGCTTTGGATCAATTTGAGACAGCAACCTAGCGTTGTTTAGGAAAGCCTTTTGCACCGCAAAAGAAGGAAAAGAGATAAAGGCTAACGGGGATGTGTCAAAGCCGAAAGGGCGGAAGCAGCAAGTCGCTGGGGAATGGCCAGATTCCTCTCTGCCCTCTGCTCGGCAACGCAATTCCCATGCTCTAACGAGCACCAACCCCCTCTGCAAACTCACCTCACTCTCACTCTAGCTCATTTCCTTCCGCGTGACATGGATGATCCGCCGAATCCATTGCTGACTTCACCACGATCCATTAGGTGAAACGGTTGTGCAAAGTGTGTTTTTTTCATATAGGCCATTATAGTACTCTGATTGTGCCAGCCATGCAATTCGTACTGCATTGGCTGAATTGCTATAAACTCTGTAAATGGAGGCTCGATAAGTGTTTTCTTCATCAAATTCCAATCAAAGAAATTGAGTAATAGCACGCTACTATTGCGGATGCTGTAAGGCTCGCTCCAATTGTAAACGAAGCACGTAGAAAACGAACTGCGCCAACGCCGGAGAACCAACACCGTTTTTCTAGAATATGAGCTTTGGATCAATTTGAGACAGCAACCTAGCGTTGTTTAGGAAAGCCTTTTGCACCGCAAAAGAAGGAAAAGAGATAATGCCTCACCTAAGTTCGGATCTATGGAGGAGGAGGGCGCCTACAGTAAAGGGAGAGGAGGTTACTAGCACAACAGGAATGCGGAAAGGACTTAGTATTCGGTAAGAACTTTAGCATTAGTAATTCTAAGTCAAGGCAGATGCTTACGAGGAGCTAAAGACATAGCTGTTAGATATAGTAATTCTAAGTCAAGGCAGATGCTTACGAGGAGCTAAAGACATAGCTGTTAGATATAGTAATTCTAAGTCAAGGCAGATGCTTACGAGGAGCTAAAGACATAGCTGTTAGATATAGTAATTCTAAGTCAAGGCAGATGCTTACGAGGAGCTAAAGACATAGCTGTTAGATATAGTAATTCTAAGTCAAGGCAGATGCTTACGAGGAGCTAAAGACATAGCTGTTAGATATAGTAATTCTAAGTCAAGGCAGATGCTTACGAGGAGCTAAAGACATAGCTGTTAGATATAGTAATTCTAAGTCAAGGCAGATGCTTACGAGGAGCTAAAGACATAGCTGTTAGATATAGTAATTCTAAGTCAAGGCAGATGCTTACGAGGAGCTAAAGACATAGCTGTTAGATATAGTAATTCTAAGTCAAGGCAGATGCTTACGAGGAGCTAAAGACATAGCTGTTAGATATAGTAATTCTAAGTCAAGGCAGATGCTTACGAGGAGCTAAAGACATAGCTGTTAGATATAGTAATTCTAAGTCAAGGCAGATGCTTACGAGGAGCTAAAGACATAGCTGTTAGATATAGTAATTCTAAGTCAAGGCAGATGCTTACGAGGAGCTAAAGACATAGCTGTTAGATATAGTAATTCTAAGTCAAGGCAGATGCTTACGAGGAGCTAAAGACATAGCTGTTAGATATAGTAATTCTAAGTCAAGGCAGATGCTTACGAGGAGCTAAAGACATAGCTGTTAGATATAGTAATTCTAAGTCAAGGCAGATGCTTACGAGGAGCTAAAGACATAGCTGTTAGATATAGTAATTCTAAGTCAAGGCAGATGCTTACGAGGAGCTAAAGACATAGCTGTTAGATATAGTAATTCTAAGTCAAGGCAGATGCTTACGAGGAGCTAAAGACATAGCTGTTAGATATAGTAATTCTAAGTCAAGGCAGATGCTTACGAGGAGCTAAAGACATAGCTGTTAGATATAGTAATTCTAAGTCAAGGCAGATGCTTACGAGGAGCTAAAGACATAGCTGTTAGATATAGTAATTCTAAGTCAAGGCAGATGCTTACGAGGAGCTAAAGACATAGCTGTTAGATATAGTAATTCTAAGTCAAGGCAGATGCTTACGAGGAGCTAAAGACATAGCGAGTATATCTACAAATGAGAAGTTTCAGTCTTTCGCTCTCCAACCGCCCACTGGACTTTGATTTGGAAAGAAAACGAACATAAAGCTCGAGCTAATATAATGGTTTTAGTTGCACGTGGATTGTCAGTTCGTGGATTGTCAAAAAGAGAAAGAGACTATTGACAACGAATGAATTGGAAGAGGGGTCCTCGCTACTTGGTTCAGTCGCCTATCTATTTGTTTATAGCACCCCGTGCCCGGGACGCAGGATCACTATTCTAGGCTACATCCTATAACGAATAAGCTGCCTATTTCCATCTTTATTACGAGTATAACGAAGCACGTAGAAAACGAACTGCGCCAACGCCGGAGAACCAACACCGTTTTTTCTAGAATATGAGCTTTGGATCAATTTGAGACAGCAACCTAGCGTTGTTTAGGAAAGCCTTTTGCACCGCAAAAGAAGGAAAAGAGATAATGCCTCACCTAAGTTTCGGATCTATGGAGGAGGAGGGCGCCTACAGTAAAGGGAGAGGAGGTTACTAGCACAACAGGAATGCGGAAAGGACTTAGTATTCGGTAAGAACTTTAGCATTGGTCATCCAATAATCCCTGCCGAAACAGCCATAACAGTAAGGCTTTCTTTTTTTATCCAATCAAAGCAAAGCTACCACTCTCGAACTTTGCATTCCCACTTTAGTGTCCTACCAACAACCTATGGCCTATTTTTGCTCTGCTTTACACTCCAAGGGTTATTTTGGATCATAAGCATAAAAGTTCCATTCATGGGGCCTGGTTTCAGATTGCAGAGAATCATAAGTCATTAATTTGCTTATTCAGATACGGCTGCCCCTTCTAAAGTTATCCTTATTAGGTATCCGCGCCCTACGCACATTGGTTGAAGGACGTTCCTTCTTGTTCTCTATATCAAAATGATGGATAATTTTTGACTTGCGGTTATTCTGCCTCAACCGACTGGACCACTTTTCTCTCTTTGATTTGATAAGAAGGAAAAACGAACTGCGCCAACGCCGGAGAACCAACACCGTTTTTCTAGAATATGAGCTTTGGATCAATTTGAGACAGCAACCTAGCGTTGTTTAGGAAAGCCTTTTGCACCGCAAAAGAAGGAAAAGAGATAATGCCTCACCTAAGTTCGGATCTATGGAGGAGGAGGGCGCCTACAGTAAAGGGAGAGGAGGTTACTAGCACAACAGGAATGCGGAAAGGACTTAGTATTCGGTAAGAACTTTAGCATTGGTCATCCAATAATCCCTGCCGAAACAGCCATAACAGTAAGGCTTTCTTTTTTTATCCAATCAAAGAAATTGAGTAATAGCACGCTACTATTGCGGATGCTGTAAGGCTCGCTCCAATTGTAAACGAAGCACGTAGAAAACGAACTGCGCCAACGCCGGAGAACCAACACCGTTTTTCTAGAATATGAGCTTTGGATCAATTTGAGACAGCAACCTAGCGTTGTTTAGGAAAGCCTTTTGCACCGCAAAAGAAGGAAAAGAGATAATGCCTCACCTAAGTTCGGATCTATGGAGGAGGAGGGCGCCTACAGTAAAGGGAGAGGAGGTTACTAGCACAACAGGAATGCGGAAAGGACTTAGTATTCGGTAAGAACTTTAGCATTGGTCATCCAATAATCCCTGCCGAAACAGCCATAACAGTAAGGCTTTCTTTTTTTATCCAATCAAAGAAATTGAGTAATAGCACGCTACTATTGCGGATGCTGTAAGGCTCGCTCCAATTGTAAACGAAGCACGTAGAAAACGAACTGCGCCAACGCCGGAGAACCAACACCGTTTTTCTAGAATATGAGCTTTGGATCAATTTGAGACAGCAACCTAGCGTTGTTTAGGAAAGCCTTTTGCACCGCAAAAGAAGGAAAAGAGATAATGCCTCACCTAAGTTCGGATCTATGGAGGAGGAGGGCGCCTACAGTAAAGGGAGAGGAGGTTACTAGCACAACAGGAATGCGGAAAGGACTTAGTATTCGGTAAGAACTTTAGCATTGGTCATCCAATAATCCCTGCCGAAACAGCCATAACAGTAAGGCTTTCTTTTTTTATCCAATCAAAGCAAAGCTACCACTCTCGAACTTTGCATTCCCACTTTAGTGTCCTACCAACAACCTATGGCCTATTTTTGCTCTGCTTTACACTCCAAGGGTTATTTTGGATCATAAGCATAAAAGTTCCATCATCGAGTCACTTGCGGGCATTGGCAAATCCCATCGAGTCACTTGCGGGCATTGGCAAATCCCATCGAGTCACTTGCGGGCATTGGCAAATCCCATCGAGTCACTTGCGGGCATTGGCAAATCCCATCGAGTCACTTGCGGGCATTGGCAAATCCCATCGAGTCACTTGCGGGCATTGGCAAATCCCATCGAGTCACTTGCGGGCATTGGCAAATCCCATCGAGTCACTTGCGGGCATTGGCAAATCCCATCGAGTCACTTGCGGGCATTGGCAAATCCCATCGAGTCACTTGCGGGCATTGGCAAATCCCATCGAGTCACTTGCGGGCATTGGCAAATCCCATCGAGTCACTTGCGGGCATTGGCAAATCCCATCGAGTCACTTGCGGGCATTGGCAAATCCCATCGAGTCACTTGCGGGCATTGGCAAATCCCATCGAGTCACTTGCGGGCATTGGCAAATCCCATCGAGTCACTTGCGGGCATTGGCAAATCCCATCGAGTCACTTGCGGGCATTGGCAAATCCCATCGAGTCACTTGCGGGCATTGGCAAATCCCATCGAGTCACTTGCGGGCATTGGCAAATCCCATCGAGTCACTTGCGGGCATTGGCAAATCCCATCGAGTCACTTGCGGGCATTGGCAAATCCCATCGAGTCACTTGCGGGCATTGGCAAATCCCATCGAGTCACTTGCGGGCATTGGCAAATCCCATCGAGTCACTTGCGGGCATTGGCAAATCCCATCGAGTCACTTGCGGGCATTGGCAAATCCCATCGAGTCACTTGCGGGCATTGGCAAATCCCATCGAGTCACTTGCGGGCATTGGCAAATCCCATCGAGTCACTTGCGGGCATTGGCAAATCCCATCGAGTCACTTGCGGGCATTGGCAAATCCCATCGAGTCACTTGCGGGCATTGGCAAATCCCATCGAGTCACTTGCGGGCATTGGCAAATCCCATCGAGTCACTTGCGGGCATTGGCAAATCCCATCGAGTCACTTGCGGGCATTGGCAAATCCCATCGAGTCACTTGCGGGCATTGGCAAATCCCATCGAGTCACTTGCGGGCATTGGCAAATCCCATCGAGTCACTTGCGGGCATTGGCAAATCCCATCGAGTCACTTGCGGGCATTGGCAAATCCCATCGAGTCACTTGCGGGCATTGGCAAATCCCATCGAGTCACTTGCGGGCATTGGCAAATCCCATCGAGTCACTTGCGGGCATTGGCAAATCCCATCGAGTCACTTGCGGGCATTGGCAAATCCCATCGAGTCACTTGCGGGCATTGGCAAATCCCATCGAGTCACTTGCGGGCATTGGCAAATCCCATCGAGTCACTTGCGGGCATTGGCAAATCCCATCGAGTCACTTGCGGGCATTGGCAAATCCCATCGAGTCACTTGCGGGCATTGGCAAATCCCATCGAGTCACTTGCGGGCATTGGCAAATCCCATCGAGTCACTTGCGGGCATTGGCAAATCCCATCGAGTCACTTGCGGGCATTGGCAAATCCCATCGAGTCACTTGCGGGCATTGGCAAATCCCATCGAGTCACTTGCGGGCATTGGCAAATCCCATCGAGTCACTTGCGGGCATTGGCAAATCCCATCGAGTCACTTGCGGGCATTGGCAAATCCCATCGAGTCACTTGCGGGCATTGGCAAATCCCATCGAGTCACTTGCGGGCATTGGCAAATCCCATCGAGTCACTTGCGGGCATTGGCAAATCCCATCGAGTCACTTGCGGGCATTGGCAAATCCCATCGAGTCACTTGCGGGCATTGGCAAATCCCATCGAGTCACTTGCGGGCATTGGCAAATCCCATCGAGTCACTTGCGGGCATTGGCAAATCCCATCGAGTCACTTGCGGGCATTGGCAAATCCCATCGAGTCACTTGCGGGCATTGGCAAATCCCATCGAGTCACTTGCGGGCATTGGCAAATCCCATCGAGTCACTTGCGGGCATTGGCAAATCCCATCGAGTCACTTGCGGGCATTGGCAAATCCCATCGAGTCACTTGCGGGCATTGGCAAATCCCATCGAGTCACTTGCGGGCATTGGCAAATCCCATCGAGTCACTTGCGGGCATTGGCAAATCCCATCGAGTCACTTGCGGGCATTGGCAAATCCCATCGAGTCACTTGCGGGCATTGGCAAATCCCATCGCGGCGCTTGCGGGCATTGGCAAATCCCATCGAGTCACTTGCGGGCATTGATACTTTCAGGTCCGTGGGGTTAAGAGAGTGTTCTGTTCCGTTGGTGTTCTCAGTCTCTCGCTTTTTGGCTACGTGAGAATGGGAAGGAGTCAATCATCGAGTTACTGGCTCACTCTCCTCGTTACGTGTTTTAGTTTCTTTGTTTTTCGATAAAAGGTCCCATTCCTCAATTCATGATTGTGTCGACCAGGCCAGATCATGAGAGATACGCAGATGGAAACACCATTAACCTTTTTTCTTCGACTCTTCTTTTTCTTTGGAGTGTGATTTTCTACGTGGGATTGTTGTTTATTGTTTGCTTTGATTTAGAGCTCCGGCTGATGAAATTCTAATCCCTTATTCTTGGTCTTGGAATAGGACTACATTTTGGATTACAAAGGGTCGGGTGGGAAGCTGTCTCTTTTTGTCGCTCGTTTTTGTTTGCTCTGCTTAATCTAGAAGGCGCACCCACTCTAGGTAACATGATGTTTCCCTACTGTGATGGTACTTCGAGCCCGCCCCGCCTCATCACCCGTACCATGCCATTCTACCTATCGTCGTAGAAGCAGTTCCTAGGAGAGATTCTGGTTCTCGGGTATCCAATTAATTCATCCCTCAGGGTAGGTTCACTATGGTCAGTGCAGTTCCACAAATCTTTGGATTATATAAGGAACAGTTGCCACCAAGAATGTTTCCTCTGGTCTGGCGTTCCCCATCCTCGGCTTGGGCAGGGGAGTAAATAGAAACCTCAGGTTGTTTGGAATCTTTCTTGGGTTATCCGAACCGAACCTCGTTTGAACAACGCTTACGCAGGAGCACATAGGTCGTTCTTTCCAACTTTGACGTACAAAATGGGATGCTCGCTCCGCTTTTGGATGGGGCTACCAGCGAAGGCGATGCAACTGGTAAAAGAAGGAAGACAGTGTGGGCTGGGCTGCGAAACTCCATAATATTCGAAATCAAAGAAACTTGGTCCAATTCCACTGTAAGAGTTCAAGAAAGGATTTGTAGCAGGAAGTCCCGAAATTAAAGAGCTCAAAAAAAGCAAGCAAAACAACTAGAAAGAAAGAAACCGAGAACTGCAACAACCAGAGCTTCATGACAACAGGCCAGAAAAGTAAGGTGCTTCAAGCCTTCTCCTCCGGCAGTGTACAACAACCAACGCATTAGAATAAATACACGGGAACAATGGTTCCGACAGAAACGAATCCAAGAACGTCAATGTATCGTTTCAAGCTTTATTCAGGGGAACCCCACATAACATGTTACCTCCCACCTGATTACTATCCTAATAAATCGGGTTTTCAAGAAACTTTACATACCAGTGAAATAGTCTCCTGGGTCTCATTTTGTTGGTCCTATCATGGGCATTCTTGGAAAATACACAAAATGAATGCAAATGGAAACTTGGGGGCGGGGCAAAGATTCTAGTCATGGGTATAGGATTATCAAGAACTCAACAGGAAGCCGATAAGTATGATGCGGAAGACTTACATGTCTACATATAGGCGGATAACGAAAAGGAAGCAGTGGAGGAGATGTTTGAGAAACTACTTATTCCATATAGCGAGGAAGTAAGTGAACAAAAACTAGCTCAACAGAAGTTAAGGAGCTTGAGCAACTGAATGGTACAGATGTTGGCTCAATTGTGTGCTAAATTTGTGGTGAGGAAGGGCATTCGCATTTAACCAGTCTTTGCCCACCATCCCATTTCAGGTATTATTGGCTCCGGTCACTCTGGTAGTGGAAATAACCGTTCTTATGGGCAAGGCCTAGGTTTTACTCCAGTTGAACAAAGCCGACACTGCAAAGAAATCCATTATGCTCGCTTGCTATTTAGGCAGCCACTATGGGGAGTACTACCCGAACAATCTCCTGAATGGAATCCCAGTCAATCAACGGAGAGTGAATAAAAAGTGATTCAATGTTCCGCATTTGATACTGCTCAGCAGGACCCATCATGTCATCTTAGTCATTCTTTAGATGGTGGGGCTGGGCTCATAACTTGCCTTATGTCGGACAGTTCGTTCCTCTATGAGAACCCCCGAAATGGCATCTCCATTTTTGCCCTAATGCCATTAGATCACTCTCTGATACGGGCATAACCAATTCTGGGGCTTGAAGCTGCTTCCAATGTATTACCCTTTGCCTCCCCTGCTTGCTCTCTAAGAATAAAACGCGAAAGAATCCATCCCCCTTCCACACTCTATATCACCTGATCGTAGATCACTGGGTCACTCTCAGCAGGTTAACTCCGGTTGGCATCTACGGATGTCAGGGTTAACCAAATTGTCCGGTTTCACAACTTTAGTAATCCGGGTGATGTGGAGCGGTGTGTGAATGGCACCCGCAAGATCGGTGATATACTTAGGGGCCAGGCCATTCTTTTCTTTCTTTCATCAAGGTAGGGGACGCGAATCTTTCAATCGGATACCAATTGCTTGGATGCTTTGCCTTTGAAAGCCTATATCAACTTGAAGATCAAATGCTTTCTAGGGTTGTATTGTGTCTCATTATGGGCATCCGAGGCAGTAACCGAGATAGAAGGAGGGTTTGTAGTGGCGCGTAAAGGGCGCGAGCCTTACCAAATAGGGTTGAAGCCGGATCCAATATCTTCTCCTCCTCCTCATTAAGGCATACCTTCTGGGGGGGTGATTTTGGACCTGATCGGATTCTCGGATGTTTCCTTTACTGCGAAAAATGCTGGCTATATAACCGCATCAGCTGCTGGTGGAAGGCCCACTTGACAAGTAGGATAGGCTCTCTTTTCTTTTAGGATCTCTTTCGGGTAAGGAAGAGAGGTTAATGAACCGTCTGTCGGGAATAGAGGCTCTTTGATGTGAGGGCAACCCTTCCGTAGCGGGTCGATCCGGATTCCATTCATTCGTGTTGAGTTCAAAACTATTGATCCAGTTGGAGTCGCTATACCTTCCCCCCAAAACAAGTGTTCCAGTGGCCCGTTCAACCTGAGAAGAGAATGGAACGGGCTCATTGCCTAGTGTCTTGCTAGCCCTTCAATTTCTCATAGTTAGGCTAGTTACTAATGTGGGCATGTCATGTCTTTTACAATCCGACGGAAGTAGATAGGACTGTGTTGACTGAAGCTTTCGGTTCCTATCGCTCTTTGCAATTGAATCAGAAGGTTTGCTAGAATCCCATGTTACCTGCCGGGTCCGAGGGTTAAAATGCTAGAGCTGGAGCTGCTCTCTTTCCTCTCTCTGCGGTGAATCCAAGAGTTTTGCCCGCACAGATGTTATCGAATGCGCCGTTCTCTTTGCTTTGTATGCCCTAAGCTTGAAAAGGAGCTCATGACAGAAACCTATTCAATGTCTCGAGTAGGCGCCCGCCCCTTTGCTTTGCCATCTCGTGAGTCGCTCTTAGATGTGTGCTTCGCGATCAGAGCATGCCCAGAAATAGTTGCCATGCACACCGCAATCAACAGGTAATCCCGCTAGTCTTATAAGGCAAGTAGAATAGCTGGGGTACTTTACTACGATACGACTACGGCTATTAAAAGAATCTCTCAGAGGGTTTGGGATCGTTCCTAACTCATTTACACTTCCCCGGGGAACTACCAAAAAAATGTAATCCGGAAGTAACTGCACTCGCCTAAGGTGCGCTGCGGGAGAAGAAGGTAATCTGAGATGAAACCAGGATACCTTGAATCCTAGCTCTAGCTACGATCTGAATTCTCTTATTAGTGCCGAAAGAATGAAAAAAGACAAAGAAAAGTGATATTCGATAATGTGGGAATATGTGCCGTGCCGAAAGAATGAAAAAAGACAAAGAAAAGTGATATAATGTGGGAATATGTGCCGAAAGAATGAAAAAAGACAAAGAAAAGTGATATAATGTGGGAATATGTGCCGAAAGAATGAAAAAAGACAAAGAAAAGTGATATAATGTGGGAATATGTGCCGAAAGAATGAAAAAAGACAAAGAAAAGTGATATAATGTGGGAATATGTGCCGAAAGAATGAAAAAAGACAAAGAAAAGTGATATAATGTGGGAATATGTGCCGAAAGAATGAAAAAAGACAAAGAAAAGTGATATAATGTGGGAATATGTGCCGAAAGAATGAAAAAAGACAAAGAAAAGTGATATAATGTGGGAATATGTGCCGAAAGAATGAAAAAAGACAAAGAAAAGTGATATAATGTGGGAATATGTGCCGAAAGAATGAAAAAAGACAAAGAAAAGTGATATAATGTGGGAATATGTGCCGAAAGAATGAAAAAAGACAAAGAAAAGTGATATAATGTGGGAATATGTGCCGAAAGAATGAAAAAAGACAAAGAAAAGTGATATAATGTGGGAATATGTGCCGAAAGAATGAAAAAAGACAAAGAAAAGTGATATAATGTGGGAATATGTGCCGAAAGAATGAAAAAAGACAAAGAAAAGTGATATAATGTGGGAATATGTGCCGAAAGAATGAAAAAAGACAAAGAAAAGTGATATAATGTGGGAATATGTGCCGAAAGAATGAAAAAAGACAAAGAAAAGTGATATAATGTGGGAATATGTGCCGAAAGAATGAAAAAAGACAAAGAAAAGTGATATAATGTGGGAATATGTGCCGAAAGAATGAAAAAAGACAAAGAAAAGTGATATAATGTGGGAATATGTGCCGAAAGAATGAAAAAAGACAAAGAAAAGTGATATAATGTGGGAATATGTGCCGAAAGAATGAAAAAAGACAAAGAAAAGTGATATAATGTGGGAATATGTGCCGAAAGAATGAAAAAAGACAAAGAAAAGTGATATAATGTGGGAATATGTGCCGAAAGAATGAAAAAAGACAAAGAAAAGTGATATAATGTGGGAATATGTGCCGAAAGAATGAAAAAAGACAAAGAAAAGTGATATAATGTGGGAATATGTGCCGAAAGAATGAAAAAAGACAAAGAAAAGTGATATAATGTGGGAATATGTGCCGAAAGAATGAAAAAAGACAAAGAAAAGTGATATAATGTGGGAATATGTGCCGAAAGAATGAAAAAAGACAAAGAAAAGTGATATAATGTGGGAATATGTGCCGAAAGAATGAAAAAAGACAAAGAAAAGTGATATAATGTGGGAATATGTGCCGAAAGAATGAAAAAAGACAAAGAAAAGTGATATAATGTGGGAATATGTGCCGAAAGAATGAAAAAAGACAAAGAAAAGTGATATAATGTGGGAATATGTGCCGAAAGAATGAAAAAAGACAAAGAAAAGTGATATAATGTGGGAATATGTGCCGAAAGAATGAAAAAAGACAAAGAAAAGTGATATAATGTGGGAATATGTGCCGAAAGAATGAAAAAAGACAAAGAAAAGTGATATAATGTGGGAATATGTGCCGAAAGAATGAGATAGTGTTTATTGAAACGTGTAACTAATAGAATGATATAAAGTATTTCTTTAATAAGACTCATTTTCCAGTGGATGAGTAAAGTAGTCTCTATATCTTTAAGTTCGATCATCGTCAAGGTGCAAAGATAGAGTGGTAAATTTGGAAAGAAAAGATTCAAAACCACAATGCTACCATATGGCGGGGTAGGAAGAGAATCAGCAGACAGGTTTCTTTCTTTCGTCTAATAACTTTGTTTCCGAGAAGAATTCAATCATAAGCATGGAATCGGACTTAAGAGGGAATGGCAGAATTAAGGACAGACAGAGGCACAAGGGTTAACTCGAAAGTAGTTATTTCCTCCACTTTAATAACCCAAACCAACACTTATTGAAGATACTCTCTCGACTTTTTTACACCTCGTTTCAAAGCTAGTACTAGATTATGCCTCGAACAAGACTCGACTTGAATAACCGAACTTGTTGAATTGCTTGCTGGTTCCCTTGCGCAACGGCTAACTAAACGACCCTTGCCCACCTAACTCTCTTATTTATTACTCGCTTATAGAGACCCAAGCCCGTATTCAATTATTATTCCAACTCCAAAACTGAACTCCTTATTAAACTGGAACAATACAGGAATCTGTCACTCTATTTGCATTGCAGACTTAGATACAAGCAACAGGACTAGTTGCAACGAATAATGCAGTAAAAGTCAATTTCTCTCTCTTACCCGCCTACCTATATATTAATGGAATTGACACTCCAAACTCTATACTTAAAGAACGAACCACTTGTTGCTTACTTTCCGCTCGGCTGATTCTCTCGTTGACTTAGAGCCAATAAAAGCACTCTCCCTTCCTAGCACAGCTGATTCTCTTGAAACTAAGTGCTATTCTGCATCAGCTCATTCTTGAGTTGGATTTCCTTATCCAGCTGATTCTCTTGGGGCGCTAATGGGAGCTTCCTTAATAATATATTCTTTTCCCCGAACGAAACTTCTTTCCTTGCTTGCAGCTGACAAGCTATACGATGAAACTAGAACATCAATAGATTCCAGAGCGGACGGAAGTGGATGGTTCTTTTTCCGACCTATCCTTGAAGTTAAGAAACACTTGCTTTATACCCGAACTCTTCTTTCGCCCGACCTATACAAGAAGGGAACTTTCATCTCTACACAAGAAGGGAACTTGAATCTCTCGCCTTAACCTTACTTGATACTTTAAGAACAGCTTGCTGCCGGCTTCTAACTTTTAGCTTACCTCTTACCAGCGCCTTAACCTTACTTGATAACGGAAACAGCTCTTTCATCTTCCCAGGAAGTTTCATTCTTTGTTTACTGAAGATCCACTGGTGCCTTGTATGGGTATGGAGATCAACTGGTGCCTAGCTTCATGATTCAAGTGATTGAGTTTTGGGGTTACTATCTTATATATCAGTAATAGCCAGTAATAGATCAATTCATGTTTTCCTCGCCCTTACGCGTAAGCTTACTTCTTCGGGTCATAATCCTAACTTCATGACTACAATCTGCATAACTACTTGGGCAATCTGAAGCACTCCATTCTTTTACTGGTGGACTCGTAACAAGCGGTTAACGACTTGGACCACTCTCAGAGACCATAGCCTTTGTTGCGTTGCTAAGTGGAACATGGGTGAAACTAATCTTATAGCAAATAAATCTAGTTCATTGATACTCGGGAGCTGCCCAACGAATGTATGTCTTCTTAATAACACATAGACCTGTGAGATGAGAGTACTTCCCCGCTAGGGCTAACGTGTGAGCTTATGTAGGAGAAACAAGGCGGCTAGGCTTCAGAAGCCATTGAGGTACGCGCAGAACTCGTTTCTGAAACAAGTATTTGAAGTAAAGGATGCTTTGGTGCTGTGGAGTCTATTTCCGTTCTGGTTTTGTCGTATTCGTGTATCATTCATATAATATAGGTTATAGAAGAGGTGCTGTCATTTACTCAAGAATCAGCAGAAGCTAGATTGAAAGCAGAAGCCGAATCCTTAGTTTCAAGTCAGGCAGCTGCAAGCGAAGCGGGTTCAGTATATAAAGAGGTAATACGAGAAAGATTCCATTCCCCAGGCTAGAAGAATTAGGGTTGCCAGGCCCTAGCCCCACTTTTGTTGCTCAAGCTGTTAGGAATGCAGAATCCGGATCTGGAAAAGAAGCTGGCTAATAGAAAGTAAGAATTGACCTCTCAATAAGGAAAGTTAGAATGAAACAGGAAAGTGGTAAAGTTAGAATGAAACAGTAATACAAGAAGTCATAATTTAGCGGGCGGGGCCTAAGCAGAAGAAGGGGATTTCGCTGTAGAAAGGAGAGTTCACCTTATCTTATTGCTTTAATCATGGAATCTAGCTCATATGGGGTTAGTCTAGAAATAAGTCAGAGGATAGGTTAACTCACAAATATACGTTACTTGTTCCAAATTGAACTCAATCTACGAGCTGGCGAACATCACTCTACTTCCTTCCTTCTAGGCGCTTCTGGATTCTGGAACTCTACAACTATCTTGCGAGAGTCGTTGCTTGTTCCATGATTGGGAGGCGGGCTCAACACCCTTATACCAGCTTTTCTTCTCTTTGGCTTCTTAACTTGCTTCTCAACTCACTACTTTTGAACTTGAATGAATTGGGGCTTTATGTAAATGGAACCAAAATGGATGAATTCCCTCTCTCCTATAATGAATGTATGTAACAAAACACCTATTCCTTCTGCAATATGGATCTCTATAACCATTTCGAAACTAACTCACTCACGCACCCAATAAGCTAAGGCGCAACGGCTTCCTTTAATCAATCAGAGTCATATAGTAATTATAAGTAGGGAGTATCTTTAGAGTCAGCAGTGAGTCTTTTCGTGACCAACCATATATTCTATACCAAGTGAAAGAAGTGTGCTCGATAAGAGAGATATTCTAATGAATAACTGAATAATTGATTCTGAAATAATGAATCAGCGGGCCCACTAAACGGTGTTAAGGCTTAAGGAAGTTCTTGCGCACTAACCACGGTGTTAAGGCTTAAGGAAGTTCTTGCGCACTAACCACGGTGTTAAGGCTTAAGGAAGTTCTTGCGCACTAACCACGGTGTTAAGGCTTAAGGAAGTTCTTGCGCACTAACCACGGTGTTAAGGCTTAAGGAAGTTCTTGCGCACTAACCACGGTGTTAAGGCTTAAGGAAGTTCTTGCGCACTAACCACGGTGTTAAGGCTTAAGGAAGTTCTTGCGCACTAACCACGGTGTTAAGGCTTAAGGAAGTTCTTGCGCACTAACCACGGTGTTAAGGCTTAAGGAAGTTCTTGCGCACTAACCACGGTGTTAAGGCTTAAGGAAGTTCTTGCGCACTAACCACGGTGTTAAGGCTTAAGGAAGTTCTTGCGCACTAACCACGGTGTTAAGGCTTAAGGAAGTTCTTGCGCACTAACCACGGTGTTAAGGCTTAAGGAAGTTCTTGCGCACTAACCACGGTGTTAAGGCTTAAGGAAGTTCTTGCGCACTAACCACGGTGTTAAGGCTTAAGGAAGTTCTTGCGCACTAACCACGGTGTTAAGGCTTAAGGAAGTTCTTGCGCACTAACCACGGTGTTAAGGCTTAAGGAAGTTCTTGCGCACTAACCACGGTGTTAAGGCTTAAGGAAGTTCTTGCGCACTAACCACGGTGTTAAGGCTTAAGGAAGTTCTTGCGCACTAACCACGGTGTTAAGGCTTAAGGAAGTTCTTGCGCACTAACCACGGTGTTAAGGCTTAAGGAAGTTCTTGCGCACTAACCACGGTGTTAAGGCTTAAGGAAGTTCTTGCGCACTAACCACGGTGTTAAGGCTTAAGGAAGTTCTTGCGCACTAACCACGGTGTTAAGGCTTAAGGAAGTTCTTGCGCACTAACCACGGTGTTAAGGCTTAAGGAAGTTCTTGCGCACTAACCACGGTGTTAAGGCTTAAGGAAGTTCTTGCGCACTAACCACGGTGTTAAGGCTTAAGGAAGTTCTTGCGCACTAACCACGGTGTTAAGGCTTAAGGAAGTTCTTGCGCACTAACCACGGTGTTAAGGCTTAAGGAAGTTCTTGCGCACTAACCACGGTGTTAAGGCTTAAGGAAGTTCTTGCGCACTAACCACGGTGTTAAGGCTTAAGGAAGTTCTTGCGCACTAACCACGGTGTTAAGGCTTAAGGAAGTTCTTGCGCACTAACCACGGTGTTAAGGCTTACATAGTGCAGAACCCCCCTTCTTGTTGAATCGTATAGCAAGTCAGGGTATCCAGCAAGCAACGTTCGAGTTGAATCGTTAAGATAATATCCGCCCTTACATAACATAATACGAGAGATGAATGAAGGATTCCATTGCTTCTTCTTGGACTTCTGCTAAGGGTAAGTTCCAATTTATTTATGCCTCAGCGCTCCCACTCGAAAGAAAGAATCCAGATCGGAAAATTGTTCGAGTGTTGTCCACGAGTTAAGGTTACTTCTTTACCGCTACATGGGCTACGTTGAACATAGGTTAAACTTGGGGAAATAGGGTAGGGGTTATTCAGCGCGTCACATATTCTTTCATTACTTATTGTAAATATCAGACTTACTTATTGTGTCAGTGAATCGAACTCAAAGGGAAGAGAAAAACTCGGAACTAAGAAATGCACTCAAAAGCTGGAATCCGACGACCGCCCCTCTCCTCTCTCTGATGGGGCAAATCCAGCCTATACATAACACTTGCGTTCTTTATTGCAGTGTTTGGTTCTTTTACTTACTTGTGGTGAGAGTCTCCCTCATTCTTTGATGACTTATTTTGATTCTGATTTATGAACTTTGGGCTACTACTTTTAAGATCAGTATGGACTTGACTGTTTCTAAGCCCGCTCACCCATATTATGAGAATGAGGCTTATACTATGAAGATATTAGAATCCAGTTAGTGCACGGCAGATACTTTAACTGTAGGCTGAGAGGCGGACTTTCCTGTCTGTGATTGTTCACTACTATATGATAAGACCAAAACCACTGCCAACAGACAAGTAGCTACTTTGAACCCTTAGACTCCTTACTTAGGGAAGCAACCTCGGAACTGGAAACACCCCAGACTCCATTAGAGAATTGATCCACCGATAACAATAATGGAAACTATCAACTAGGAAATCAACTACTAATATAAGACAACTGCCACTACTACCAGACTGTCACTCATAAGACTAAGGCGGGAAGCCAGACCAAACTCGAACCCAGGAACTGGGCGTTGAACTATAGAATAAGAATTTCTAGACTAGCTCAGACTTCACCCCATAAGTGGAAATTCCACCACCGAGAACAAGGGTCGATGTAATTGAGCAGCGACTAATAAGGCTGCCAGTAAGGGAAAAAAGATGGATATCGTTACCCTGCTTCTAGTCTCTGCGCTGCTCCTTTAAGTCTCTGAGCTCTGCTTTGGATTCTATAGTGACTGATCTCATATCTGTATTTGTATCCGGCACTGCTGCTTTCAAGAATGTAGTAACTACTGTACTGATGAGAATGAGCACTTAATACTTATCTTAGTCGAATTGAATCCATCTCTCGCCTAGCAGTTAACTCGAAACTCCATTACTTGTTCTCTACACTCGCTACCGAACTCAACTGGAATTGCGGCTTACTCCTTATTGAACTTCCTTCTGTCTTCTTATTCTTACTGCTTACTTCTTATTGAACTCCCTTCTGTCTTCTTATTCTTTCTACGAGTCTCTTTGGCTTGTGCTCCTGCGCTGGTTGGAGTGCTAAGTCCCTTTCTTGCTTGAAAGCTTGCTTTACCGGCTCTTATCCTAACACCGCTACTGCTAATACTTTTGCTGCTTACTCATAGCCTGCTACTCTCTTATATTCCTTGATCTCAGGTTTACTATCTTGTCCGGTATTAAGACTACCAAGTCGTTTTCCAATTGAATCCTTTGCTTACTTCTGAGTTGTTCTCTTTCTTCCCTTGCCGACCTCTGCTCTGTCAACTACTCTATCCTAACAAGCAAGTCAGTATATTCTAAGGGTATATAAGAATTAGATAAGTCAGTAGGTACGATCTAGTGCATCTAGTATAAGAGAAGCATTAAAGAACCTAGTAATCCATAAGAGAGGTAGGCTAGGAAACCCGTTAATGGCACTTTTTAGCTAGTCAAAGA
Source organism: Musa balbisiana (assembly GCA_004837865.1). Taxonomy (NCBI): domain Eukaryota; kingdom Viridiplantae; phylum Streptophyta; class Magnoliopsida; order Zingiberales; family Musaceae; genus Musa; species Musa balbisiana. The sequence goes on from PYDT01000122.1 coordinate 123,779, forward strand.
ATTAATGGAACTAGCGTAATCGCTTGGCGCTTGGCGCTTGGCGCTTGGCGCTTGGCGCTTGGCGCTTGGCGCTTGGCGCTTGGCGCTTGGCGCTTGGCGCTTGGCGCTTGGCGCTTGGCGCTTGGCGCTTGGCGCTTGGCGCTTGGCGCTTGGCGCTTGGCGCTTGGCGCTTGGCGCTTGGCGCTTGGCGCTTGGCGCTTGGCGCTTGGCGCTTGGCGCTTGGCGCTTGGCGCTTGGCGCTTGGCGCTTGGCGCTTGGCGCTTGGCGCTTGGCGCTTGGCGCTTGGCGCTTGGCGCTTGGCGCTTGGCGCTTGGCGCTTGGCGCTTGGCGCTTGGCGCTTGGCGCTTGGCGCTTGGCGCTTGGCGCTTGGCGCTTGGCGCTTGGCGCTTGGCGCTTGGCGCTTGGCGCTTGGCGCTTGGCGCTTGGCGCTTGGCGCTTGGCGCTTGGCGCTTGGCGCTTGGCGCTTGGCGCTTGGCGCTTGGCGCTTGGCGCTTGGCGCTTGGCGCTTGGCGCTTGGCGCTTGGCGCTTGGCGCTTGGCGCTTGGCGCTTGGCGCTTGGCGCTTGGCGCTTGGCGCTTGGCGCTTGGCGCTTGGCGCTTGGCGCTTGGCGCTTGGCGCTTGGCGCTTGGCGCTTGGCGCTTGGCGCTTGGCGCTTGGCGCTTGGCGCTTGGCGCTTGGCGCTTGGCGCTTGGCGCTTGGCGCTTGGCGCTTGGCGCTTGGCGCTTGGCGCTTGGCGCTTGGCGCTTGGCGCTTGGCGCTTGGCGCTTGGCGCTTGGCGCTTGGCGCTTGGCGCTTGGCGCTTGGCGCTTGGCGCTTGGCGCTTGGCGCTTGGCGCTTGGCGCTTGGCGCTTGGCGCTTGGCGCTTGGCGCTTGGCGCTTGGCGCTTGGCGCTTGGCGCTTGGCGCTTGGCGCTTGGCGCTTGGCGCTTGGCGCTTGGCGCTTGGCGCTTGGCGCTTGGCGCTTGGCGCTTGGCGCTTGGCGCTTGGCGCTTGGCGCTTGGCGCTTGGCGCTTGGCGCTTGGCGCTTGGCGCTTGGCGCTTGGCGCTTGGCGCTTGGCGCTTGGCGCTTGGCGCTTGGCGCTTGGCGCTTGGCGCTTGGCGCTTGGCGCTTGGCGCTTGGCGCTTGGCGCTTGGCGCTTGGCGCTTGGCGCTTGGCGCTTGGCGCTTGGCGCTTGGCGCTTGGCGCTTGGCGCTTGGCGCTTGGCGCTTGGCGCTTGGCGCTTGGCGCTTGGCGCTTGGCGCTTGGCGCTTGGCGCTTGGCGCTTGGCGCTTGGCGCTTGGCGCTTGGCGCTTGGCGCTTGGCGCTTGGCGCTTGGCGCTTGGCGCTTGGCGCTTGGCGCTTGGCGCTTGGCGCTTGGCGCTTGGCGCTTGGCGCTTGGCGCTTGGCGCTTGGCGCTTGGCGCTTGGCGCTTGGCGCTTGGCGCTTGGCGCTTGGCGCTTGGCGCTTGGCGCTTGGCGCTTGGCGCTTGGCGCTTGGCGCTTGGCGCTTGGCGCTTGGCGCTTGGCGCTTGGCGCTTGGCGCTTGGCGCTTGGCGCTTGGCGCTTGGCGCTTGGCGCTTGGCGCTTGGCGCTTGGCGCTTGGCGCTTGGCGCTTGGCGCTTGGCGCTTGGCGCTTGGCGCTTGGCGCTTGGCGCTTGGCGCTTGGCGCTTGGCGCTTGGCGCTTGGCGCTTGGCGCTTGGCGCTTGGCGCTTGGCGCTTGGCGCTTGGCGCTTGGCGCTTGGCGCTTGGCGCTTGGCGCTTGGCGCTTGGCGCTTGGCGCTTGGCGCTTGGCGCTTGGCGCTTGGCGCTTGGCGCTTGGCGCTTGGCGCTTGGCGCTTGGCGCTTGGCGCTTGGCGCTTGGCGCTTGGCGCTTGGCGCTTGGCGCTTGGCGCTTGGCGCTTGGCGCTTGGCGCTTGGCGCTTGGCGCTTGGCGCTTGGCGCTTGGCGCTTGGCGCTTGGCGCTTGGCGCTTGGCGCTTGGCGCTTGGCGCTTGGCGCTTGGCGCTTGGCGCTTGGCGCTTGGCGCTTGGCGCTTGGCGCTTGGCGCTTGGCGCTTGGCGCTTGGCGCTTGGCGCTTGGCGCTTGGCGCTTGGCGCTTGGCGCTTGGCGCTTGGCGCTTGGCGCTTGGCGCTTGGCGCTTGGCGCTTGGCGCTTGGCGCTTGGCGCTTGGCGCTTGGCGCTTGGCGCTTGGCGCTTGGCGCTTGGCGCTTGGCGCTTGGCGCTTGGCGCTTGGCGCTTGGCGCTTGGCGCTTGGCGCTTGGCGCTTGGCGCTTGGCGCTTGGCGCTTGGCGCTTGGCGCTTGGCGCTTGGCGCTTGGCGCTTGGCGCTTGGCGCTTGGCGCTTGGCGCTTGGCGCTTGGCGCTTGGCGCTTGGCGCTTGGCGCTTGGCGCTTGGCGCTTGGCGCTTGGCGCTTGGCGCTTGGCGCTTGGCGCTTGGCGCTTGGCGCTTGGCGCTTGGCGCTTGGCGCTTGGCGCTTGGCGCTTGGCGCTTGGCGCTTGGCGCTTGGCGCTTGGCGCTTGGCGCTTGGCGCTTGGCGCTTGGCGCTTGGCGCTTGGCGCTTGGCGCTTGGCGCTTGGCGCTTGGCGCTTGGCGCTTGGCGCTTGGCGCTTGGCGCTTGGCGCTTGGCGCTTGGCGCTTGGCGCTTGGCGCTTGGCGCTTGGCGCTTGGCGCTTGGCGCTTGGCGCTTGGCGCTTGGCGCTTGGCGCTTGGCGCTTGGCGCTTGGCGCTTGGCGCTTGGCGCTTGGCGCTTGGCGCTTGGCGCTTGGCGCTTGGCGCTTGGCGCTTGGCGCTTGGCGCTTGGCGCTTGGCGCTTGGCGCTTGGCGCTTGGAACGACGCAGAATAGAAGACCGCTGTAGAGAAACAGTAATATAGAATATTACTACCGCTTCTCGTACTCTGACTTATAGTAATGAAGTAACTAACCGGCTATAAGACTGCAAGTACCAATACACAAAGAATCTTGTATAACGGAATTCATCTCCCATACCTCTTATCTGTTCTCTTCTTGCCTCCATCTCATCTAACTCAGGCTCCTCTCTGGATCCAATACTCATATACCTCCTCTGCCTGGCTTATGATTCTGTTTCAAACTAAGTTGCTCGTCTGTCTGGGTAACTCACTGACGCTAGAAACAGGACTCCTACTAGTTGGGGATTGCATTTGTTGACTTACCGCTACTCAATCAAAGCCTTTACTCTCTTTCTCTTCTGCCCTTTGAACTGATCGACTCAACGCACCAACCTCTTATTCTTGTTGATTCGATTAACTAGCAACCAACTACCCAACTACTAGGCCATATGCTCTTGATTGAGTCTTACTCTCTCTCTCCTATAACTAGATGCAAACTCCTATTTCTTCTTATGATCCTATAACTATTACTGGCCTACTTTGATCTCCAAGCCAAGAACTTGCATTTCCGCTCGTCTTCTTTCGCTTCACCCTAAGCTAGTGCAACGTATGCCTCTGTCCTCTAATCAAGTGTATAGGGTTCGTTTCGGATACCGAGATTATCTTATGCTATGCTTCTATTTCTTTTGCACCAAATTCTCCTCTTGAAGTTGCGGGAACAGCGCTAACAAGTGTACGATCGAAAGCTGTAGCTAGCACTGCATACCTTCTGGAACTAAGATCAGAGTTTGACTGGAGTTAAGGATCAGAGTATTACTTACCTCAATTCTTCATCTAGGGCAACTCAGTAGTCAAAGTGAGAATGGCACTAAGAAGGAGGAAAGTGAGAATGAAACTCGTAAGTAGCAGCCTGTAGCTAAGGAGTGAAAGTCGTGGGTATCGGGCCTGTCCGGAGGTAGTACCAGTATGACCTTAAGTCCGACCTAGTACTAATACCTAGACTGCAGCTCAGCAGTCAAAGAATCAACCTGCTATGCCTCAGACCCAAACCGACCGGACTCAGAATCAAACCCAGCTGTCGGAGCCTGTCCGAGGGAAGACTCAGAATCAAACCACTCAGTTGCAGCCTAAAACCCAGTAGCTCAGTAGTGAAAGGTACAAGCTACTCCTGGAAATGCTATCGAAAATCCCGGGAAAACGCACAAAATCAGACTTTTGGACCGAGCTATTAAGGGAAATTCCAATGCGTTGAAAAAACACGGGAAAACGGAAAAAATCTTAGATTTTCATCGGTCTATTAGGGGAAATGCCAATGCTATGAAAAAACACGGGAAAACGGAAAAAATCTATCTTTTTGACCCAGCTATTAGCTAAAATGACATCGCTGCCTTTTTTCCCGGGTTTCTATGACTTCCGGAAAGAGACTTTCACTGCCCAGAGCTACAGGCTTCGACTCATGGGTGACAGGCTTTCGCTACAGGTTCCTAGGCTTGAGGGAGCTCCTTCCTGCTCTAAGGCTTGAGCTGACCGGTTTCACCTAGACTAACGCGCAACAGCCGCCTAACTCGCTGAGACGCGCAACATTAGCCTAACTCGCTGACGCGACACAACGAACTCACTGACGCGACACACGAAAAAAGGAACTGTTATAACTGCGTTATAACATACTATTGTTGCTGCCGCGCAACGGCTACGCCGTTGCTTGTCTATTCGTGTCTTGTCGTCTTGTCTGCTTGTCTGCTTGTTGACTTCAACTCACTTGTTTGATTCTGTTACTACTACTACTGAGTTCAGGCTGCTACTTAACCGTTTCATTCTTTAGCTACTGTTTTTGATTCTTGCCTACCCTGGAAAGCGGAAAGTAAGGCTCAAGTTATGGTTCACGGCGGAAGATATGGCTACGCAGTGTTGGTAAGAAGATAGTCGAGTTGGGTGCAAGCTTCAGTTTCTCGGAGAGTATCTTTCTTTGGGTAGTTTCATTCCTCTTAGTGGTGGTTGCATTCTTTTACTAGCTAATTTCATTCTAACTTTACTACTTGAGAGGATAGATAGGCGGTAACACTAGGGGTCGGGTCGGCAAGGGAGAGAACAATTCTCAGTACTTCCACCCATGCTTTGCTTATTTCTAAGATGAAACAAGTAAGTTGAATTGCCTGACCAGACGGTTCTATATTTACTACCCCGTGGATGAGCAATAGGTATGTCTAGTTACCGAATTCAGCAAGTAAGAAAGAAGTTAGCAGAGATGAACAAGAGCCGAGGAGAGCACACGGAATACCTTTAGCAGACCTCTCTACTTGAAGTTAAGAATGGAATTGCTACTGATGAAACAAGTGATTCAACTTGAAGTCAAACACCCGATACTCTCCTTTCAGTGCCAGTAGTTGCCCAGTCTCTGGTTTCTCTTAATAATTTAACAAGGAATAAGAGCACTGGGGTACTTACCCGCTTCTACTTCTATTATACCTATAGCTATTGTTTGTCACGAGTATTAATGGCGTTAGCCCGATCCGCGGGTGCCTCTATTCATTCTTATATAAGTCCTATTAGTTAAGGATCTTAAGTAAACAATTCATGAATTTGATCCATCTTTATAAGAGGCAGCAGTGAGAAAGTAAGCATCAAACAATTATTCAAGTCAAGTGTTGTTAGGGCAATCAGCTTCAAGTGTTGTTTTAGGGCAGAAGAATTGCATATCCCTCTCGCCAACCGCCTATCTCCTTCCTTTAATAATTGAGTTAAGGAAACTCCGGCTAATGGGGAAAGAATGAATTACTACCCTGATTTACCGCAACCTAGAGGTTCAAACTAACTGAAACTCTGAAACTGCATTCTGAGATTCTGACTTGCTTCATTGTCCTGTGTTCGGCGGCAGGGGAGCTCAATACGGGATCTGAGGCAGCATAATTACCTGTTTGCAAGTCACGTTCAGGGCCAAGCCTCCGCTAATCAAGTTTCTGTTCGAGTTCCAATTGTATAAAGAATTGCAGACAGAATGCTTAGGCAAAAGTCAAGTAGCAAGCTTAGAAGCGAGAAGGGAATAAAGTGACCAAACACCATTACGCCGGCGGGCGCGGGAAAGAGGGAATCTCTGATAGTCGCGGTAGGGCATATACCGGTAGGGCATATACTGTGAAATCAATGTTATATAACTCTGGCTCATCTCCGCTAATTGAATGAGTGCCATCTACTTCTCCTCTTTCGCAAAATCATTCTGAAACGCCCCTCCAACTCCGATCCGAGTGATTCTATAAAGAAAAGCAGAAAATAAGTGATTGTTTCCTCGGCTAAAGGGAAAGGTTGAAGTTCATTCTTTTCCTCCTCGTAGCCCACCCTGTTGATAGTTGACTTTCCTCGCAACAAAGCCTTGACTTCATTCTTTTCTGCCTTGAACCCGCTCCTCGGCATTAGAATGGGGATTGAAGTTTTACCTTACTTGCGCTTGAAACACCAGTATTTGATGATTCCCTTGACTCCGCCCCTACCTCCACTCTGCTAAACTCTATGAATTCTACCGAAGCTCAGGCTACTAATACAGATTAAACTGGGCTGGGCTCGCTGACCAAATCATTCCACTACTTTCCCTGAGGAGTGAATTACTGGGGAGTTCAAGAGGAAAGAGAGTCGTTAGTGTATTAGTCGAAAAAGAGTGAAACTAGTATGAGTTCAGAAATAAGAGTATCGCCAGGTATAGAACAGAGTCAAACCTAACAGGAGTATTTATTGGTGAGCGCCCCCCCACCTATACATTCCTTCCCGCTTCTGTGAACTTGTATATAAGGGGCCAGGCCATCTCTTCTCTTCTTACCACAAAGAATGAAACAAGCGGCTTTCTCATCTACGAATTAATAGTAAAGGGCAGTCTGCCTCTTGCTCTTTGACTATCTGATTGCCCCAACTCGTATACGGAGAAGAATAAAGGGAAGCTGCGTATTGAATTAGCCAGGCAGAGGGGGGCCTACTTTGGTTCTCTATTCTCGGTGTTCAAGCCTTAAGTGCGTGAATGACTAAAGCGTGTTAAGAGTGTGAAAGGCAGAGTCTCCTTATGTACTTCAGGCTCCTTCAGTTCCAACTTGAATCGTATATAGAATGGAATGCCCATCTATACTGCCCACGTAGCGGTAACCTAACAGCTGATTCACTAACAAAAGGTGATCTCGCTTACGGAGTTATGTCAATTCCTGTAGTTGCAATTCCTGCTTGCTTGTTCGGGAAGTGTAGACTTCAATTTAGTACTTGGACCGCTACTTTTATTTAGGTTTCTTACCCCATCTTTCTTTCTTTTTGACTTTGGTGAAACTCCCATTTCTCTTTCCCGGTTAACTCCCTGATTTATTTCCTGCTGAGCTTCTCCTATTGCCTGAATTGATTTGAGCGCAGAAGCCAAAGCGGAAGATCGGATTGTAGGAATTGAATCTATCCCCGAAAACCATTATTAAGAATTGATATACTCCACTTGCTCCTGACTCTTATCCTTATTCCTTACTCTCACTTGATTCATCCTAAGCTCGTTCTCAACTGAGTCCACCTACAGATCTCTGCGAAACTGATCTTATGGCAAATCTGATCTTATGGCTAATGTAGTACTAAAGGCGGAAGAAGGAAGATTTCAAAGTCAAGGCAAGAAGGCCGATTTCTCACTGTTTAAGGCAGGGGAAACTCGATTACTGGAAATGACCCATGAAGATAACTATCGGCTGTTCTAGTGCATTTTAGCCTAACATCTTGATGACATTAATTAAGGGAACCTGGCCAACTCCGAGAACTACTAGGGATAGAATTCCATAGGTACTAAAAATATAAGATATGGTAGGTACCGGTAGTCTAGTTTGGGCTGGGCTGTAAACCTAGCGAAATCCTCTGATTCAACAGGAGTAAACAAATACTGATGCAACAATAAATACGGAATTAAGGAGCTGCTACGGGTAGCGGTAAGTCAACTCTATTCTTAAAGGAAGTAACACGTACTGCTTCGAACAGCTTATAAGTCCAACTTTCCTAGAGAATTATTAGAGCTAGAGCAACAACTAGAGCTAGAGCAACAACTAGAGCTAGAGCAACAACTAGAGCTAGAGCAACAACTAGAGCTAGAGCAACAACTAGAGCTAGAGCAACAACTAGAGCTAGAGCAACAACTAGAGCTAGAGCAACAACTAGAGCTAGAGCAACAACTAGAGCTAGAGCAACAACTAGAGCTAGAGCAACAACTAGAGCTAGAGCAACAACTAGAGCTAGAGCAACAACTAGAGCTAGAGCAACAACTAGAGCTAGAGCAACAACTAGAGCTAGAGCAACAACTAGAGCTAGAGCAACAACTAGAGCTAGAGCAACAACTAGAGCTAGAGCAACAACTAGAGCTAGAGCAACAACTAGAGCTAGAGCAACAACTAGAGCTAGAGCAACAACTAGAGCTAGAGCAACAACTAGAGCTAGAGCAACAACTAGAGCTAGAGCAACAACTAGAGCTAGAGCAACAACTAGAGCTAGAGCAACAACTAGAGCTAGAGCAACAACTAGAGCTAGAGCAACAACTAGAGCTAGAGCAACAACTAGAGCTAGAGCAACAACTAGAGCTAGAGCAACAACTAGAGCTAGAGCAACAACTAGAGCTAGAGCAACAACTAGAGCTAGAGCAACAACTAGAGCTAGAGCAACAACTAGAGCTAGAGCAACAACTAGAGCTAGAGCAACAACTAGAGCTAGAGCAACAACTAGAGCTAGAGCAACAACTAGAGCTAGAGCAACAACTAGAGCTAGAGCAACAACTAGAGCTAGAGCAACAACTAGAGCTAGAGCAACAACTAGAGCTAGAGCAACAACTAGAGCTAGAGCAACAACTAGAGCTAGAGCAACAACTAGAGCTAGAGCAACAACTAGAGCTAGAGCAACAACTAGAGCTAGAGCAACAACTAGAGCTAGAGCAACAACTAGAGCTAGAGCAACAACTAGAGCTAGAGCAACAACTAGAGCTAGAGCAACAACTAGAGCTAGAGCAACAACTAGAGCTAGAGCAACAACTAGAGCTAGAGCAACAACTAGAGCTAGAGCAACAACTAGAGCTAGAGCAACAACTAGAGCTAGAGCAACAACTAGAGCTAGAGCAACAACTAGAGCTAGAGCAACAACTAGAGCTAGAGCAACAACTAGAGCTAGAGCAACAACTAGAGCTAGAGCAACAACTAGAGCTAGAGCAACAACTAGAGCTAGAGCAACAACTAGAGCTAGAGCAACAACTAGAGCTAGAGCAACAACTAGAGCTAGAGCAACAACTAGAGCTAGAGCAACAACTAGAGCTAGAGCAACAACTAGAGCTAGAGCAACAACTAGAGCTAGAGCAACAACTAGAGCTAGAGCAACAACTAGAGCTAGAGCAACAACTAGAGCTAGAGCAACAACTAGAGCTAGAGCAACAACTAGAGCTAGAGCAACAACTAGAGCTAGAGCAACAACTAGAGCTAGAGCAACAACTAGAGCTAGAGCAACAACTAGAGCTAGAGCAACAACTAGAGCTAGAGCAACAACTAGAGCTAGAGCAACAACTAGAGCTAGAGCAACAACTAGAGCTAGAGCAACAACTAGAGCTAGAGCAACAACTAGAGCTAGAGCAACAACTAGAGCTAGAGCAATTATTAGAGCTAGAGCAACAACTAGAGCTAGAGCAACAACTAGAGCTAGAGCAACAACTAGAGCTAGAGCAACAACTAGAGCTAGAGCAACAACTAGAGCTAGAGCAACAACTAGAGCTAGAGCAACAACTAGAGCTAGAGCAACAACTAGAGCTAGAGCAACAACTAGAGCTAGAGCAACAACTAGAGCTAGAGCAACAACTAGAGCTAGAGCAACAACTAGAGCTAGAGCAACAACTAGAGCTAGAGCAACAACTAGAGCTAGAGCAACAACTAGAGCTAGAGCAACAACTAGAGCTAGAGCAACAACTAGAGCTAGAGCAACAACTAGAGCTAGAGCAACAACTAGAGCTAGAGCAACAACCTCTTCTCGACGCGCCTAAGCTTGTTCTGAACTGGAACTGTAAACTACTTTCCCTCCCGATCCAGCAGATGATCTTTCAACTGAGTATGGGCCTGGCAATACAGTTCTCATGCCTACCGGTCTTCTCTCTCTTGCACCGAGTCAAACAGCAAAGCAATCCCTCTTTCGAGCTGCGAGTCAAACAGTGCTGATAGCAAAGCAGACTTCCTATGGCTCAAGGAACTCAAACTAACTATACTTTATTTCAACTACTAGATGCGGCAGATTGGTAATAGGGAAGAATAGGTCAGTTAAGTCATCTCAGAGAATTGGTAATATGAGTTTTCTTTCATAGGTATACCTCGGCTGATTGGGCATAGGTTTCTTTTCTGAGTTTGAGTCGAATTATCACTGCCCCCCGCAGAGAGCTTTAAGGCTGATACTGACTAGTTACATTCTAACTTTACTACTTGAGAGAAAGAGCACCAGGTGGGCTAGAAAGAGATCAGTCAATTCTGACCTTCGAGTGGAATAGAGCCAAAGGAAGAAGGTAATCGAAATAGCGCAATACTAACATAGGGTACTATAACTCTGATAACTATACTAGTATGAATTGAACTCATATGACCGATATGACCGAAATAAGTCAAATAAATGAGTCACAGCAGGAAGTTAACTGTTGCCAGCAGGGCAAAGCTCCAAGTAAAGAACGAGAAACTTGTGAGAGTGAGAATGATAGGCCAGAGTTCTTGTTTGAAAGGGAGTACAGTAAGCCTAGAAGCAAGGATACAAAACCCAGCAGAGGTATTGGAATTAGGGCTAGGCAAGTAATACTTTGGGGCAGGAGCTATAGGGTCGTCAGTGAGGTGAGTTTGGACTGTTAGTGTGCTTTCGTCGTTAATGGCGGCAGTTAGTTTGAAGCCGGCAAGAATCCCTGTTTTCCTGACGAGATAGGCAATTACCCAGTTTTCCTACGCCTGTTAGGTTTTCCTACTTCACTTCAAACATGGGTGATACTACAGGGGCTCGGGATTCAACTCGCCAAGCAACGACCTTCCGTTTCCGACTCCCAGGAATGGAATTGGGAACTTGGAATACAGGAAGGGCTAACAAGAATTGAGCCTGGGGGCATAAAAAAGCACTCGTCAAGCAACTATACTAGCTATTAGAATAGAACTGTTACTAACAAGGCGGAACCTCTCCACTGCAGACTTGCCCCAGCGCTTCTCATAATCAAACTACAGAATAGAAGGAAGGGATTCAACAAGGGCATACAAGAATGGAGCCCCAAGCTAACAATACACCTTATCTCGAGGCAGGGGATCCCACTACTTACTATGGCACTTTCACTACCACCTTCGAACGAACCTCGCTTGTTAGCTTTAGTATCGTACAGCTGACTTCCATCCTTGCTTATAGGCTTCCTTTCCCTAGTGACTTATTTTACTTGAATATCTACACGCCTGGGTTTCTTCATTCTAAGTTGACTTCTGGATTCTGAAATAAGGTATTCTATTTACTTATATTCATTCTTCTTTTCACTTATGTTTAATTACATGCTTTCCGAGCAGAGATATAGGTTCGGGCAAGTAAGAAGTGCACTCTGTGGTTCTAGGACAACAACTCAGTGAACTCACCTCGAAACTCAAGCTAACACTAGGATCAACAATACTTTTACTTCTACTTAAAAGAATGCAACAGGGGCATACAATACTTTCACTGGAAACATAGAATGACGCTGCTACTGGCAAGAATCGAATCGGGAATACAAGAATAGAGGAGTTTTCCGCCCTAACGAAAGGATGAAAACAATGCTTACAAGAGTCCAACTCGTCACTGGGAACTCAGGTCTACTCTATAAGAATGGAACTAGCGCTTCTCATACTTGATCTTCTAGCTTAGGCTCAACCTGGCACTACTGCCTGGGGAATCACACTCTACAGTAAGAGAATTAAGGACATGCATTGAAAAGAATGGCGCTGTAGAAGAACAAAGCCCTACTGAGCATCGGCCTGCCACTGTTAACTCTAAGTATAAAGATCCGATAGCTAAGCTTTTTCCTCATAGTAAAGCAGCAACCTAGCAATACAGAGTGACTACCTACCCGGTGAGGCGGAAATCGCTGGCTAACAAGCCTTTCACCTTATATACGTAATTCAACTCTAAACTAGTAATTGAGTACGCAAACCGGGAAATCCACTAGTTACTATAGGCCTCCCGCTACTTGACCTAATTCTTTATCTACGGAAACTCAACCTGACTCGCTTGTTTGTGATCCTTCCCCTCCTTTCCGGAACTCGGAAACTCCTAACTCGCATTCCCGTTTGTTAGTTTGGGTATGCCTACCCCCATTATCGCTCGGACTCCGATTAACTCCATGCCTATGTGATAGTTTCAGTCCTGTTACTTAGTAGAAGTGCTGTTAGCATCGGTTGCATTCCCGGTATTGTTGACACCGGTTTGGTGTTTGAGTCCGCTACTAATAACTCTCAATCTTACTACCTATATCACGTATTGTTGACACGGGTGGTAGTTTGAGTCTGATACTAATAACTCTCAATCTTCCGACGACTATTTTAGACTTCTCGGCCTGAAACAGCTTACCTCAAGTCTTTAGTCAAACTAGAAACCTTTCACTCGTAACTAAGGGCAGCTGACGATGGCTACGGAAAATGATGCAACTATCAACTAGGAGCCCGCTGCTACCTTATCTTACTCTTTAGCTCCTCCCTAGCCAGCCCTACCTCTTCTCTCAAGGAATTTCACAGTGTTAACAAGGCTTTGGTCCTAGGGCCCGGATCCAATCCATTGAGTAATAAAAGAAGACCTTCACAGCTCACTATCAGAATGGAACAAAGGCATACGAGACTTTCACTGCAGCTTCTAAGGCTTCGTACTACTACTACTGATTGATGGGGATGAAAACAAGTAAAGCAAAGAGTTGTTATCAGATCGGAGAGAATAAAACAAGTACCGACATTTCTCCCCTACACCCCCTCATACTTATGCTCGAAACTAACTCTTCCCTTACGGAACCTGAAGCTGCCTACGCTTGCTTTGAAGCCATAAGGGAATGAGGGGAATCCTAGTCTCCAAGAGAAGTATCCGGAAGTTGAGTTTCTTGGCTTTCCCTTTGCGTGGAGTACACGGTTTCAAGTTTTCTTTCTCTTTGTTTTGTTGTGCGCTTGCTGAGTATTATTGACGTTGGTGGAATTCTGTGATAGATCTCCCCATTCTCATTCTGTTACTACTAAGTTAAATTCTGAAGTAGTTAGTTGGGGGGCTCATAGCAATTCTGAACTTAAAGTAGATAGTTCGGGTCGAGGTGAACTCATTACGTCTGATCTTTCCTCCCTGGCCCTTGCACTTGCTTTAAGAGAATCATATGTCTATCAGCTAACGAACAAGCTTTGTAGAATAGGCAAGCTACTCCGAAACTATACTATAAGCATCATAAGGGATACTCAGCCCCATGCCTTAACCTTACAGTCTACTTCTCCGGTCTGAAACTAGCCAATAACCTATACAACTCTAGAAAAAACTCTAACTGGAGCAGGACTCTTACTTGCGCCCTTACTCCGGCAACAGATCTTTCTATTTCTTCTTCTGGAACAATACTTTCTAATGCTTATGATCCAGCTTTCATCTCTTGGCTTTCCTGGCACTACGGATTATCGAACTGCGGATTCTGTTGCTTGTCGAACGTCACCACTTTATTTCCTCCCCAGAGGACTAGGCAGAGGACTAACGTAAGGCGGAGTCAGCATCAGCCGGAGTACATTCCAAGTGAGGATCTGGATCTCCAATTCCAGTTGAGTTCGGGTGATAGCCTTCTTAAGCGGTAAGTACAGTAGTATACGCTTGTCGGTATTTCTCTGGTTTTGTTACCGTAAGGGAAATAAGGCAAGGCAATTCGAGTCACCAACACGGATCAAAGTAGCTAAGGCTTCGGCAGTTGATCATTCCATTCTGCAATTCCACTATTCATTCGATTCGAGAGTAGATTCTAGCTTCCTTGAGACTCTTCCTTGGAAACTGCTTATCAGCTGACTTTTTCCAACACTGCTTGACTTTATCGACACAGTGGAAATCCAATCTTGATATTGATAAGATAGAAACTCGAACTATACTTGTTATATGAATATCGGCGGCTGCTATCCCTTAGCTTAGGTCCATGAAGGGAAATAATTGAATCCATCGAAAATCTGTGCCTATATTAGAATGAGATGTTGGGCAGAGGGTTCCGCTCCATAAGATTTGTATTAGGGACAGAATGAGATGTTGGGCAGAGGGTTCCGCTCCATAAGATTTGTATTAGGGACAGGTCTAACAAACAATGGCGACGTTGTGCTTACGTGAGAGTTGTTGAAATGGAATGTTGTTGCTATCTAGATGATATTGGAAATTGAATTCCATAGGTATTATCCACGGAAGAATTGTATCAAAGTTGCCAGCCGTATGATACAAGGATTCAATCAAGGGGGTGCACCGAGCAATTGGCACCCGGAGACTGCACTTTGGAATTGAAGATGTGTCTTCCAGTGTGCTTCTTCATGTTATAGATGCCAAGACATAAGACAATATTCTCTTAGGGGGGCCATGGATCCATGACAACGGTGCGGTACCGTACCCTCTACCCTACATCAATGCTTCAAATACAGTCGTGCTGGAATGGTTAAGAAAGTGTGCGCTGATGACAAGCCCTTCAGAGAAGCTTCCGCTTACATTGCCGATGCTAAGTACTACATAAGGATAAATGATGAATAACCCAAAATCCCTCCATTAACGGAAAACGAAGTTCCAAATAGAGTTTCTCCCAAGAAGGGTAAGGATGGAAATGACACGGCTAAGCCCAAAAATGAGACCTCCGCGGAAAAGGGACAAACCCAGCGGTATTTCCAAAGTAAACAAAGAAGGATGAGAAGTCTCCCCAGATGCTAAATCAAAGGAGCCAGATGACAGAGACTTTGATCGACGTCTTGACCCATCCATAGGAATAAGACGTAAAACCTTCATGCACCAGTCATGGGCGAAGCTAAGCTTGCTTTATGGAGTTCGGAATCGCGAAGATTCGCTGTTTTCCAGCTCACTCTGTCTTGAAACCTAACCTTACCACAGGAATACCGACTTAACAAGGTATTATCCGCCCATTTCGAAGTAACGCGCTGGCTGCACTCCTTAAAGGAAATAGTATTCCTATGGAAGAAAAGAATGACCTGCATTTCTGTCGATGCAATCACGTCTGGGGCACCGGGGGAATCGATTGAACCCGGATATCAAAACTCGGTCCCATCCCATCGGGTTCGCAATGATTATCTCCAGCAAAGAATCGACGCATTGGCATGCCGAGTATACTACAATTTGTGGCACCATATCCTTCCTATCTATCCCGAAGGGAAGTCTCCCCAGTGGGGTGTGGGATCGTCGTTTGAACTCAGTCTCCGACGAAGAAGGTTCCGCCGAAGCTAGAGCTGGGAAGGGCGGCTGGGTGGACATAGATATGCAAGATCGTCTTACCTAACTAAGATAGGACTTCCGAGAGTCAACCAAGGGAAGGGGCTTGAGAGCGGTTAAAGGACGGACGAAGCTGGGGTTAGCGAATGGCGGTGTTGGTGCTACAAAGAAGACTTGGTGGGAACCAGGTAGGCAGGGAAGGGCCTCGTCGAAATCATCGGCTCTCTGCCCAAGGCCTAGGCCGTTGCCCGGTTATTGAAGAGACTGTCTCAGCGGTGGATCGAGTAGCATAGGCGGAGTCTCATTCACCATCCCGGGATTGAGTTCTTACCCACAAATGCAACCATCATGCTTTGATGGAACATGCTTGGATGGAGGGAGCATTCAATACTCTCGAGGGGAGGGACCTCTCATATTATAGGTCGGGAGTTAGTTGTTAATTCTGGTGAGTTGGCTTGTTTGTTAGGTTCGTTCTATCTAAGATATTAGGAATCAAGATCCGGTTGGCTTTATCAATCGCTTTCTCGGCCGGCTAAAGGAAGAAACAATCGAGAGCAGGAAGCGGACCTTATTCTTATAGAAAGGGGGTCTGTTTGAAACCTTTTTAAGGAGTGTAAAGGGGGAAAGGGCAAAGCCCAAACCGAACTGCAACTATAGGATAATTCATTAGAACAGTCTCCTTCTCTTATTATGATATAAGATTACTTCTTGATTTAGGCGCTAGAACGAATCTATTGAAAGGTTGCGCGTTGAACTCATATCTCCCCTAGACGACTTTCACTTTAATTAATAGAAAAACGATTCTCCCGCTGAGCTCGGAGCAAGGTGAAAGAAAAACTAACCGTCTGCTAGCACCCCTGCCGTCGTAGTCGTTGTAGTCAATAGCTCGGCTCGGTCAAAGGTTCTTTGGCGTATCGAATTGTTACGATCAGAGTCCGTTCCAGTCTCATCAGAGTGGTATGAACCTTTCGCTTCGAATTATGGTTCTTACGTTGGTTGTACCAGTCTCATCAGAGTGGTATGAACCTTTCGCTTCGAATTATGGTTCTTACGTTGGTTGTATAAGTCTACCGAGGGAATGCCTACTGCCCCCAGAAGCGGAAACCGATCCGATGATGTTAACTGGTTATGCAGATTTCGAAGCCATGGCAACCCATCTTTCCCCTGTCTCAAATACGGAAGTGTCTCCGAACAATTGATGATTGAGCTAACCCCATCTGAAGCTTTCAACTTAACAGCGCGGAATCTGGGGTGTGGGGCTTTGATCCGAGTGTTCTTTCATGCCGTGGAGACCGATGCCAGATCTTCTTTCCTCTTACCTTACATTTCCCATACTAATTCCAACTTTCCCTCTTACCGGATTCCGGGCAATCCATGCTAATAAAGTAAGAACAGGTTGGCTTAAATTAATTGACTTAGACTGATTCCACTTGATAAGAACCAAGATCTTCTGTAGGAGCAAATCCCCCTTTCCTTTTGTCTTAATACCAATAACCAAGACAGTAAAGAATGGACAGCTATTTTCTCTTTTCTTTACTTTCAATCTAGATTCTATTTCAATTTAAAGATAGCAGATCCTTCCAACTTTGACATAGTTGTGTCCCGGCAAAGAAAGAAGAGTGGATCGAGCTGGAATGCAAGCAAAGGAATTTACTCACTGACAGGTTTACTTGATTGATTGCTTGCCCGTAACATTAGTTGGCTGATTCCAAGTCTGTGTAGCCAGTCACTTCCATTACTTTCAAGAAATAAAGATAAATCAAGACTTGCCCATGATGTTGCTTAGGGTTATACTTTCTAAGATAAGAGAATCCATTCTATTTCAGAAAGCACGCTTGGTCTCATTCCTCTTTCCCCAACTTCCAGGCATGTCAATTCCGAAAAGCTATAGAATGGAAATATTCCATACTCCTGTATAAAGTAGATAGAGTCGAGAGAGCTTCTCTTCTCGGGAAATTCCATATCCATTATTCTCTATGATCTCTGTCCCCACTTGTTAATGTTATTGGATAGCTCTCCATTCAAATAAGTCATTTTCCACCGGGTAGGGGAGGCTCGTGAGGATAGAAGTGACCTTTGGATTCTTAAGTAGTAGTGCTGTGAGGAAAGCACGATAGGAGGCATGTACTCCTCAAGGGTGACCGGAAAGCTTGTAGGTTGTTCGAGTAGCTCGTCTGGCACTCCCTAGGACCCTCTTGCTTTCTTTTGATGTTTGATCTTCTTCCCTCTATGGATTGGGTCTTCCCCAGTGGGACGGAGGAATCAAAGTGCCCGACAGGTTGATCTCTTACAAAAAGGTAGGCAATAGTAGCGCTAGGCTAAGCTGGGCTTCCTATCTCAAGTCGGAATTGAGTGATCGCCCATGTGTTAATAAGGGCAGAGCTTCCTCGCTTTCCCTTTTTGGATGTATAAAAGGTGGAATTAACAAACGAATCCTCTGAATTCTCGGCTCGGCTGATGAAGAGTTCCCTAGCAGGACGGTTTTGCACCGAGAATGAATGCATGAAATAGTCGAGTCTTTCTAAGAGTCAGGCACTTATCTACTTTAACCCGATTCCTATAACAAACGATTATATGAAAAGAGGTTGGTCACATCACTAATATGAATCGCATTTTTGTTTTTCTTTCTTCCCTCTCTGGGTGAATTGGAATCTCGTTGACAAGCATGACAATGGGTACATTCGACCTCTTGTGAAATCGGTCGCTCTTTCTTTCCTACCCTTTTTCATTTTGATTTCACTTACTTCAACAAAGATGAACTCTTTCTTAATGGAAGGAGAAGTTCCCCGTGCTTGCTTTCCGAATCAAGTTTTAGTAGGTATGGCTTAGTGTTTTAAGGCATTGGTTTGCTAAATCGACATGCAAGAATCCTTTCTGTAAAGATGGGTCCACCTTCCTACCCTAGGGGTTTTGTTTGTTGAAGTCAATAAGGGCTAAGGTCTCCCGCTCCTATCACCCGAGCAATAGACAATGAAGAAGTGGCTCTTCCCTTATAAGAACGCTTTGACCCTTTGACATAGTTACAGAGATCCCAGCGGGAATCAATATCAATCTTTGTAGACAGGAAAGGAAATAACTCTTTCCGATAGATAATCAAAGAGCAGACAGGAGCAAGCCAGAGACCCATTCTATATGAGCTAGCTAGCCAATGAGATGCCGGAGCAGAGACCCATTCTATATGAGCTAGCTAGCCAATGAGATGCCATTGAGGGAGCTTCAACCGATGTCCCTATGTGCCAGCCTCAGACTATAGCCCGGGGTTCGGAAAGCAAGTTCTCTCATCTCAAGCAAGGCCACCTCGCCCATCGTATGTTCCCAAACCGCGTTTCGTACTTAAGGGCGAGTTGCTTCGCTACAGTTTCAAGCCTAATTATCTTGCGCCAGTCTCGGGTGCCAGTTTCCGTTCTTTTTCTCCTTTTCCAGTCGTCCAGTAGCCTAGGGGAAGGCTCTACTTCAAGGTACGAGTGGGCTGCGGAGTAATCCAGTTTCCGCAAGTCCAACCAATACCCAAAAAGTGTTGGTCTTTCGCAAGTCTGTTAGTAAGGAAGAGGTGTCGCGGTAGCGGTAATTGGTTCAACAAATATGGTTCTGGATGCGCATGCGCCTATTTCCTTATAAGGAAGCAGTGAGGTGTGAGGTTCCCTCAGTTATATGAGTTTCTTTTTTCCATTCTTTCCTTTAGGGTAGGGCAAGTGTCTTTACTTACTTATAGATGGAAGATGTTCACTTCTTTCTCAAAACAAGCAATGCGACTTCTTGACTCTAGTCTATATGGTTGGATAGCTATATTCTCCTCCTTCTTAATAAATATGCTTAGTGCTAACGCTTATCGGGGTACAAACAACTTATAGGAGTCTTAGGGTACGAACAACTTATTGGAGTTGGGTTATTCTGAGCTGAGGACAAAGATTGATTGCTAGCTTTAGTAGGGCAGTAAGCGAAAAGGTGGGCTCTCCCTCATAGTAAGAAGTTCCAATCACGCGTGACTCTCTCTCTCTCTTAAGGTTCAAAGCTCTTTTCAAGCAGTGACAGAGAAGTGGGAGACGGAGCTTGAGGAAGAAGAGGTAGGCGGCAATAAGAAGGTAGTCCATCCCAATCTGGCGTTCTAGGCTTAAAGCAAAATCAGGTAAACCTACCTTGATGTTTCAATATAGAATAAAGTCTTCTTTCCGGGACGAGTGGGCGAATCATGTAGTTCTCTTGCTCCTTACCGTAGTTTGCATAAGTATGATATATCCCCGTTCCATTGAGAAAGAGTCGTTGGTTGAATGGACCTTTTCTCTGACTCTTTGAGTAAGTGGAATCAAACTCATAACTAGTTCTTTGACTGGATCAACGTATGATCTGCTTTCGGCTCTGCTCCCGTCTTTGTTCTCTCGCTGGAACTTTGTCGATGAAGCGAAAGGGCCAATTACAAGCAATTGTGGCTACGTTTTTGTACTCGACAGCTATAATATGAGGAGTTAACCTGGAAAGAAATATAAGGTATTCTTAAGGTGTACTGGGCCTGGAAAGAAATATAAGGTATTCTTAGGGTGGGAAAACTCTCTCAATTCCTTTGAACTACCTTTCAGAATCAAAGAAAGGAGACTCGCTTCAGAGTTAAAGCTAGACAGCATCAGAACAAGCAAGGAGAGAAGGCCAGCATCAGAACAAGGAGAGAAGAGCGAGCACCTGAATCAAAGGATACTTCTTAAAGCTAGCCAGCATCAGAACAAGGAGAGAAGAGCGAGCACCTGGTGGGATTGGGAAGTCAAGAATACACCTATGTCAAATCACGGGTCAAGTCAAATATCTTATATCCACTCTATAATGAACTACAGCCAACGAGATAACAGTTATCATATAGATTCCGGAACTTGACTATCTAATTGCCCCAACTCACGCGGAATCTTTCTTTGCGCCGAGTGTCGACCAGGACAGTCTTATTTCCCCAACTCGTATACCCTTAACCAGTACTTGATTCTGCCACGAACTCAACTCTAACAGCAGCTTACCACCCTCCTAAGCATTCCAAAGGATATCTTCTTTATATGATTCAACAAAAAAGAACTCCACCACTCAAAGGATAGGAAGTCAAAACAAAAGACTGAATAAAGGGCTTTTAGTGTTGTCTACGATGGAATCATAGGTGGAAGTGCTTGTGTCTAAGGCGGAGCTGAGCTAAGTATCAGAGATCGGCAAAAGAACCAGCAAACGCTAAGTCAGCTGCAATCTACAACAGATTCTGTGCGAAAGTCTTATTCGTAAGCCCAAGAAAGGGAACGAGCAAAAGACATAAGATGGAGCTAAAGCAACAGAACCTGCAAGTTCAATTAAGTCGATGAGATCAGTAGCTTGATCGGAATAAGGTAAAGAAGTAGGATCTCAAGCAGGAGCAGGAAAGTCTATCTACACAGGCGCAAGTCAGTTAAGCTTCACTTCAAGTCAACGAGAGAGATAGATTCCATTCAAATGAAAAACAAGGCGATCTCAAGATGAAGCTAACGTTGGGGCAATAAAATCTTAATGACACTAACACTCCTCTGCCCAAGAAAGACAAAATGCCGGTAGCTTCCCCTGCCCTCAAAGTGAAATGGAGAGTTTTACTCGGTGCTAAAGGGAAGTCCGTTTCTTTTCCTGCGGGGCGCTTACTGATGGGTTGAAATTGAAATGAATGAATTGAATTCTTTGTTTGACTTGGCTAAGCTCTCCAATTCCCATTATACAGAACATCAGTTCAGATCATCAATTTCTCTTTGAGTTTTGGACGACTTCATATTAGAAAGTGGCTCGATAGTACTGTTGCGGCGGTACTGCAAGTGAAGTGGAGTGACGTTTAGACTCTTTGGGGGGTGCTTGCTTGCCCACAGATATAAGTCCGTTAATAAGGGTTCACATCAAACGGTTTGAAAAGTAATCCTCTCGGTGAAGAATCGATTAATGGCTTTGCTGCGCGGTGTGTGGTAAAAGTATTGTTCATTGGGTGCGTATTTCAACCCGTAACCAGACAGTAAACCTTTTGAATGCGAAGGCGGGCAGTAGCAATGACATTTCGCACTTAAAGTCAAGTTTTTGCCATCGGCGTTAGTGAGAAAGCCCCTAGTAAAGTGTGTTTTGAAGTAGCACGCGCCCCGATAGTCCTGGGTAGGGAGGAAGCATAACAAGCAAGAGCTCTCACGTGAGAGAATTCGCCGGTCCAAGACGTTGACGTGAATCTGGAAGAGCAATACTGTTAGGTTAGGTAGAGCCAGCAATAAGGAAGGTGAAAAATGACATTATAGGAAAACGAGCAAACAAGTAAACGAACCATCCGTTGCGCAAGAACAAGCGCATTAGGAGTTTTTTAAGCAAAGCGGTGTTCTTACTTACATACAAAAGCGGTGTTCTTACTTACATACTGAATCGATTTTAGGGGTCGCTGCTTCATAGGGGTCGCTTTTCTTAATAGGGGTCGCTGCTTCTAAGGGGTCGCTTCTCAATAATGGGTAGGGTTAGTTTTCTTCTAAGGGGTCGCTTCTCAATCAAGTTATGGAACAAGCAATGCAGTGTTTAGTCACATTCCTATAGAAGATGTCAGTGAGTTAGATTTTCTTCGTTATTACAATTTCCGTTTCCGTGCCAACAAAGACGGATTACTTTAGAACTGCATCTAATCCTGCTTCAAAGCTAGTACTTTATGATTCCCCGACTCGAACTATAACTAAATAAGCGTAAGTGCCTCGAATTGATTCTTTTTATTATGTCCTATACTCACAAACACTAGAGTCCGGAACTATCTAATGCTTGTTGGCTTCTGGAACTCGACTACTTGTGCTTTCGCGCTAGTTCTTTAATCACTGGATTCTGCTTCACCTAAATATAGACAAGAAATAGTACTATAGTAATTCATTCTTTCTTGCCGTTATTGCCGTTGAGATACCTGAGACTTCACTTTTTACTGCTTGAGCAAACATTAATCAGTCTGGGCCAGTAACACCAACAATGGAATTGAAAGCACCTATTATAGAAGTGAAAAAAACCTATTACTCTCGGGTCGGGGAACCAGCAAACTAGCAACGTAGTGAGTTGCGCTTACGCCATTGCCGCTACTAACGCGAGTTCCTTTGCTTCAAAAGTTCGTTATTAACAGCTTACTCACAAAACTCTCTCACTAACGCACCTGCTTGTCTACTTTTCTAATGGAATCTCTCTCTTTTTGTGCACTTGTTGAATCTATCTCGCACAACTTATATAAACTAGTAACCTAGAACCCCTCTTTAAGAATGAGGCACCGCTAGCCCTACTTGTGGAACTCCGCTAGGATGCCTCACACGCTATATACATTAGTACTTTACTTCTTGCCCTTGTGCTTAAGTCGTTTGTTTGCCTTAAGAAGTCTCGAATTGGAATATCCATTATGTGCATCACACTTCCTCCGAGGTAACCTAACTGCATTGCTATTGCTTCAAAACTCACTTATTGCTGCCCCATTATGGAATGTTGCTTGAGGCATTCCAAGATCACGAATATAGGCATCCGAACGCTAGACTCAAAAGTGATATATGGAATTCTTGCCCGTTGCTTGCAACCTTGTGAGAGCCATTGAGCTACCTTGAGACGGAAAGTGATAGTGCCTTAGCTTGTTCCCTTGCGAGAGTGTTGAGATACCTTAGACTTTACTTGAAGTGATAGTGCCGTGCTTTTCTAGCTGTAGTTTGTTGGGCGAGTTTTAAGTCAACTAATACGCATTTGGCTTGTTCTTTCGATCTACTACTTGCTTCTTGTTCCGTTGCTTTAAGAAACACGGATTTATTGGCTGCCGCCCGCCAGGTCGACCCGGACTCAATTGCTAGGAAGTGAGCTTAAGTGAGCTCCCCTTGCTTTCTATTACTCTCTGAGGGGGGGCCCTGCACTTTGGTGTTCGGTTGCTAGTTTAGTTTACGCGTTACACCCACCCGCTCTGCAAACTGAAGCGTTAGCGCGTTGCTTTCAGGATTGAATTTGGTGCATAGTTCCGTTGCTCATAGAATGGAGGCTCGTTGCTTATAGAATTGAGTAAGGCCTTGCTTCCTAAGATGTATTAGATGGGCATAGAACAAGCAGTAATGTCAAGTATTCAAATCAAATAAGTGAGACAGATTCTATAATTGTTGAGATACCTTAGACTTTACTTGAAGTGATAGTGCCTTAGCTTGTTCCCTTGCGAGAGTTGTTGAGATACCTTAGACTTTACTTGAAGTGATAGTGCCTTAGCTTGTTCCCTTGCGAGAGTTGTTGAGATACCTTAGACTTTACTTGAAGTGATAGTGCCTTAGCTTGTTCCCTTGCGAGAGTTGTTGAGATACCTTAGACTTTACTTGAAGTGATAGTGCCTTAGCTTGTTCCCTTGCGAGAGTTGTTGAGATACCTTAGACTTTACTTGAAGTGATAGTGCCTTAGCTTGTTCCCGGGTCGACCCGGACTCAATTGCTAGGAAGTGAGCTTAAGTGAGCTCCCCTGCTTTCTATTACTCTCTGAGGGGGGGCCCTGCACTTTGGTTGTTCGGTTGCTAGTTTAGTTTACGCGTTAGTTAGTTGTTCTTTTGCTTCTTAACTCCTTACTTTACTCTAAGCTCTAACCCATATATTACTCCTAATACAAGGCTCCTAAACACACTTTTTGCCATTAATGAAGCTGTCGGCAAAAGAAGAGAATGGCTTGAGGCACCCACCCGCTCTGCAAACTGAAGCGTTAGCGCGTTGCTTTCAGGATTGAATTTGGTGCATAGTTCCGTTGCTCATAGAATGGAGGCTCGTTGCTTATAGAATTGAGTAAGGCCTTGCTTCCTAAGATGTATTAGATGGGCATAGAACAAGCAGTAATGTCAAGTATTCAAATCAAATAAGTGAGACAGATTCTATAATTGATGAGATATATATTAATAGAATCAGATAAGTAAAATGGATTCTGAGAAATAAGTAAGATGACTCTAGTAACTCACAACACTTAAAGTTCGGCTGTCTCAATAGACTTGGAAATTGGATGAATCACACCGCTAAAGCTTCTGCACTAGCGAGTCTGTCTTGTCTTGAGGATGAGGAGGTGGCTTGTACTGCTGTTTAGGCCCAGTGCTCTACCTTACTTTCAAAGGGAGGGGTCGCGGGGCCCAGAGCCACTATGCCCGGATGTTTGGCGCATCGCAAAGATAGAGGCTATCCTATCCCATGACTCATTGTAAAAGGACCTATAAGCAAATAGCTAAGAAGAAACACTAGTAAATCCCGCTCTTCCTGACCAAGAAGTATGGAATCCTGTATAGGACTTACTGCTTCAACTAAAGAGGAGGATTTGTGCTTCCGGAGTGACCGCTTCAACTAAAGAGGAGGGAGGGTAGGATTTATGCTTCCGGAGTGACCGCTTC
Organism: Musa balbisiana; assembly: GCA_004837865.1. Lineage (NCBI taxonomy): Eukaryota > Viridiplantae > Streptophyta > Magnoliopsida > Zingiberales > Musaceae > Musa > Musa balbisiana. Next base: position 148,389 of record PYDT01000122.1, read on the forward strand.
AACTAAAGGGCTTCCGGAGTGACCGCTTCAACTAAAGAGGAGGAGGGTAGGATTTATGCTTCCGGAGTGACCGCTTCAACTAAAGAGGAGGATTTATGCTTCCGGACCGGAGTTACCATCCCGTCCCGCCAATCCAAAGCCCCTTCATAATCTTGCTATATGGAGCCACCTTCTGAACCCCGACATGCTTCTTTCCCATTCTCCAGATCCTCAAAAGTAGGGGACCACGGCATCCCCGAGCAACCACAATAGTCCCGCAACCGACTTTATTTATTAATGTAAGCTGTCTCATCTCGTGGCCGTTGCTCCCGTACAAACTAAGGAATGTAATTCAGGTGAAGCATCTTATTTATTCCGGTATAGTTTCCGTATCAAGGGCTGGGCTGCAAACTTATGAATTAGGGGGCTATCTCTCTTTGGGCGCGTCGCCTCTAAAGAGTAAAGCCTCCACTGAACTAAACTATGTCTCCCCTTCCCTTCCATAAGCGAGTCTCTCCCTTGAGTTATACTTTTTCATTTCACCAAGTCTTCGATCAGATACTCCCTAAAAGACACCAAACTCGTTAGGAAGCCTTTCTTACAAATCTTGCTTCCGCTAAGGGTTCGACTTCTCATATTTTCATGAATGACCAATCACATACCCTTACCCTAACTTATGGCCTTCCCTCTTCCTTAGTCCCTTATTTATCTATTTGGAATTACTTTCCCTAATTACTTTCCTGAAACCCGATACTGCTCTTTCAAGGGCCGATACCACTTGGCGGAACAACGACCCTGCCTCTAAAGAGTCTTACATTGGACAAGACAAGACCCCGCGTAAGTCATTAATGCCAACCCCAGAAGAAGATAAGTCAGGACTGCTACTAGCGCCAGGAAGTGATTCACTTGCGCGTCAGGGACATGCCACTGGACCAATTGACAAGGCATAGGAAGCGAGTTAAGGGGTAGTTCGGTCATAGAAGCAAGGAATGTATATCCAAGCGCCCGGTGAGAGTTCCGGAGTTGGAGAGGAAGTGAGGGCATCCCAAACCAACCCCTGGCACCACCTTTGGCCGAGAGATAAGGAATGTCATTAAGGTGAAGCATCTTATTTATTCCGGACTTTCTACTTAATTAACCCTGTAGTGGGCATGAGAAAAGAGGTGATATAACAACTGGATCCTACATAAGAAAGCCAACTTGAACAGAGTAATAGGAAATAACGGAGTACAGTAAGCTTGAAAGGTACAGTAAAGGGGTGGTTCAGGAAGTCTATAATGTTATAGGAAAGGAGTCCGGGAAGTCTATAATGTTGTCGTATAAGCAAGGTACCATACCCTTATCTAATTCACATATTGATTACGGACAATAGTCCCAGTTAGATACGTTTCTTATTGCCTTCTCTTAGCAACATGGAGACCTCTGAATAGGACGATACGAGATTATTGACAACCCGCTTAATAAGGAGGGAAAATATGTCTCTTCCTCGGAGATAAAGTACGCAAGGCTAGCGAGTCAGATGTGAGATTCAAACTATGACATTGTGGGTGCACTCAATGAATAAGCAAGCATAGGTGCACTCAATGAATAAATAAGCAAGCAAACAAACGGACTTGACTCTTACTTAATTAGAATAGATGAGTTATTGAATGATTAGAATAGATGAGTTATTGAATGACTTACAATATATGGATTCTTCTATTGATGACTAGCTGCATTGCTTCTTCCAATATGGAATATGGGCATAGAACAAGCAGTTCCGTAACGGAATAAACACCTTCACTCACGCTAGCACAAGAAATAAGCGTAAACGTCCCGAAACACGATAATAACGCGTTAGCACAAGGGAAAATAGACGACTCTAGCGTTACACGTATATCTATAAGAAGTAAACAACATCAGACTCAACAACGAACCACCCCAAGAAGTAAGCGTTAGCACCCCGCTACCTTATCTGATGATTCCTTCTGAGACTCAACGGCTTGGGCACACGTTAGCACTTTGTTTGGCGAAAGAAGAGAATTGAGCGTTCATAGCATATAATAGATTAATGTATATGCACCTCCTTATAGTATGGAATGGATGAGAAAAAGAAGAGATGAAAAACACTGCATTACTCGGTAAGGAAGCAATTGGATACTGCTTGAGCAACCAAGTAGGGAAAGTGTGAAACCACCTATCTTTCTTCACTAACGCGCGACCCCTATCTTCTTATGTTATGCCAATATTGAATTGATTCTTACCCAAATGCCGATACACATGAACATCACTAGAAAATCGACTTCAGGAGCGAGCTTCTTTCAACGTTACACTTGATAGGAGACTTGATACTTGACTGAGAGCTGTAGTAGGTCCGACGCTTAATAGCCTAAGAGTTGATACTGGCCTGTCGTGCGCTGCTGGATGCTTCTCAATAGGAATATATAGTAGAAAAAGATGCTTCTCAATAGGAATATAGTAGAAAAAGAAAGATGCTTCTCTGATCAATAGGAATATAGTAGAAAAAGATGCTTCTCTGATCAATAGGAATATAGTCAAAAGATGCTTCTCTGATCAATAGGAATATAGTAGAAAAAGATTCTAATTAAGGCACAACTCACTAACAGCGCTATTATACTAATGTAGCTTGTTTGCTTGTTCCCCGGAAAGTAAGCTAATGCACAAGGGCTTGATCCAGGAGAGCTAGAAGATGGTTCACATATGATATAAAAGAATAAGAAAACATCTTACTGCCTGTTCAAACTCACAAGAGACTGCCTGCCTGTTCAAACTCACATTCTTACTTTGAAGTCCCGAAAGCTAACTAAGGCACCTGCAACCATGGAATATTGGCATCTGAACGCTAGGCAATAGTCGTTGACTCAATAGCATTGCAAAAGAAAGCTTTTTTCCTTTGACTGCTGAACAAACTTACAGGATTGCTTGTTTTGATAACTTCTTGATTATTGAGGCGCGCTCTGCTGACTCATTGCTTCCTTTCTTTTTTCGTGCTGTGCTCTGTTGCTTGCTCTCCTTACTCTTTTGAATGGAATTTAGTAAGAAAGCACTGTCTAAGAAGCTAGTCCAGAATCTAAGTAACCTAACACTGTAAGCACTCCACTTAAGAATGCCATATAAGTGACAAAGGGTGAACTCGACTCGACATAAAATACAGAAATCTAGCCTTCATCACACAGAAATGAGTCAAAAAAGAGCTTATGCCATTCTCTATCTATAATATAAAGAAAGGAATGGAATTGAGTGCTCTCCATTGCTTCTGCCCTACTCAAAGAATATTAGGGAGCTACTCTTTGAACTAAATTCTTCTTTCAAACATGACTGGAGACTTTGAACTTGAGACTTCTCTTCCATTGGTTTCCACTTGATACTTATCTTAACATTGGTGTTTGGGCCTGTGTGCCCCAGTAAACCTTGAATTGATGCACTACTTCTATAGAAACAAGTAACTTCACAAAACATTGCTTTACGTGGGAAGCTGTTAGTTTACGCAGTAGGGCGATACAGGCCAGTAATGGAATGGAATGCACCACTTATAGATAGAATCCAAAGTCACTTCATCACAAAAAACCGAAACTCATGGACTTTGCGAAACGGCTGTTCTACTTACGCTCGCACTTAAGCTTTCGAAAAGAATCTCTCTCTCACCATATTCCTCATTTGCATTTGCTTTCTTATACTGATCTATGACCACCCTTTCCAAGAAGAAAGAAGGATCTGCCTTTGCCTTACCCTTGACTTCGCTACATTTGTTTATAGAAGGAAATTCAAACTTTAATGCCCTAGTACTATTGACTTTGCACCAGATTCCATTGCTGCCTTTTCGAACCTGTCTAAGACGTCTGATTCCTTGCCTAGCTCCTTGACTCCGGCCAGAGAGTTGGATAGATGCTACTTATCCTTAACACATTGACTCGGAAGTTGTTAACTAAGTGAAAGAATGTCTCTAAATAAACTCACTGTATTTCCGCTCGCGCATACTAATCATCATTCTATGCTTTCGTCCCTCCCTGCCTTAAGGTTGCTCGGGCTTCCTGCTGGCTTAGATTTAAGGGGAAACTACCTAATGCAATAAGATAAGAAGGATCCGTTAGTCAAAGAATCTAGAGAGTTAAGAGAGTTAGGCCACTACTGGCTGAGATGAAGTCAATTAAGTGTTGTCCGCTGGGATTCTTTCTTAGATAATAGAGGGTGAACCTTGCAATTTGAAGCAATGTGCGTGGATATCGCAGTCCTCAACATTTCCGGGCAAGATTTTGAATCAATTCCATAATGAGTCATCTGCTTTCCTCAACATTTTGATCTTTCTCAGTCTTTAAGAGGACGCAGGGGAGAAATCTCCTTATGACCCACCCACCAACCAATGGCTATCCTCGGTTCTCTCTATTTAGGGGTATCCTGTGTGACCCGGCCGACTCATAGCGACATATCCGTTTTTCTCCTCTTTTTTTAGACAATTCCTTCTTTGAAATAAGGCTTTCCCTCTATCCAAGAATGGAGCGGAACTACTTATCTTGAGTTCTTCCCGCTGAGGGCGCACGCAAAATCAATAAGCTTATATAATAACTACCAAAAAGAAAGAAGCTTATATAACTACCAGATATGGGACCCATCGCCTCTACACCTAAAATCTTACTGAGGGTAGATGTAATCGAGCTCGACGGAAAGGTCAGGGTACGACGTCATTTCGCTTTCTTTTTTTAAGTGGATTGCCCACCCTTTCTGTCTTATTTGGAAGTGTCTGTCTTATTGGTAAGTGGTAATTTATAAACTCTCCTATTGTCGGTCTTGCCCCTTTTTCTCTTTTTTCTTTGCCAACGAGGATTCCCTAGTCCCCCGCACGACCTCCGATGAAGTGAAAGAAAGGGAATGTGATCTTATACTGATTCCATACCTGTTGATTCAATGGTTTGTTTTTCATTGATGGATATAGTCTCTGTGGATTCCATAGTAAGCGGAAGGCAACCGACGCGACGCCTTTATTTCACTCCTTGCTAATGGTTTCTTTACGCCTTTACTTCACTCCTTGCTAATGGTTTCTTTACTTTGATTCCACCTTGTGTTATATGTTAGAAAGGGTATGTTCCAAAACCTGAATCGTACAACTATTAAGTAGGAATACGGTAAGCTTGCCTTTTCCGATTTGTTCTGTCCATTTTTGAAGTAGATGAATGAGGGACGGTCCGGTCCCCTTTGATACTTTGTCGTTCCTGAGAAGTAACGCTTTAGCTCTATTGACCGAGAACTCCTTATTGGCATTTCGGGCTGGATCTGAAAGTCTGAACGTGAGTCTGCCAGCTCGTAAACTCGCTCCTCTTTACTCCTACTCACTATAGGAGACTGAGACCAAGGGGTCCAACTCTCCGATGGATAGTCTATAAGTAGGAAGCAAGGGATATTCTTTCACATCAACTAAGGCAGCACCCCACCGAGGCAGAATAAGTGATACCATCCACAGCTGGCATTTACGATACATCAAAGATGAAGCGATAGCGGGCTGAGGCACTAACACTTGTAAGATCTAGTCTCAGCAACCAAAATCAATGAAGCAGTAGCGCTCGATTCCACTTAGTTTTCCGTCATCCTAGGGACCGAGCAGAATAAGTGATACCATCCACAGCTGGCATTTACGATACATCAAAAGATGAAGCGATAGCGGGCTGAGGCACTAACACTTGTAAGATCTAGTCTCAGCAACCAAATCAATGAAGCAGTAGCGCTCGATTCCACTTAGTTTTCCGTCATCCTAGGGACTCGGCGAAATCCAGAAGTTCTCTATTGATGCAAAGTTACATCGTTTATGAAATATGAAATAGTATAGTATGGAAATAGTATGTTTGTCTAATTCGAAATAGTATGTTTGTCTAATTCGAAATAGTATGTTTGTCTAATTCGAAATAGTATGTTTGTCTAATTCGAAATAGTATGTTTGTCTAATTCGAAATAGTATGTTTGTCTAATTCGAAATAGTATGTTTGTCTAATTCGAAATAGTATGTTTGTCTAATTCGAAATAGTATGTTTGTCTAATTCGAAATAGTATGTTTGTCTAATTCGAAATAGTATGTTTGTCTAATTCGAAATAGTATGTTTGTCTAATTCGAAATAGTATGTTTGTCTAATTCGAAATAGTATGTTTGTCTAATTCGAAATAGTATGTTTGTCTAATTCGAAATAGTATGTTTGTCTAATTCGAAATAGTATGTTTGTCTAATTCGAAATAGTATGTTTGTCTAATTCGAAATAGTATGTTTGTCTAATTCGAAATAGTATGTTTGTCTAATTCGAAATAGTATGTTTGTCTAATTCGAAATAGTATGTTTGTCTAATTCGAAATAGTATGTTTGTCTAATTCGAAATAGTATGTTTGTCTAATTCGAAATAGTATGTTTGTCTAATTCGAAATAGTATGTTTGTCTAATTCGAAATAGTATGTTTGTCTAATTCGAAATAGTATGTTTGTCTAATTCGAAATAGTATGTTTGTCTAATTCGAAATAGTATGTTTGTCTAATTCGAAATAGTATGTTTGTCTAATTCGAAATAGTATGTTTGTCTAATTCGAAATAGTATGTTTGTCTAATTCGAAATAGTATGTTTGTCTAATTCGAAATAGTATGTTTGTCTAATTCGAAATAGTATGTTTGTCTAATTCGAAATAGTATGTTTGTCTAATTCGAAATAGTATGTTTGTCTAATTCGAAATAGTATGTTTGTCTAATTCGAAATAGTATGTTTGTCTAATTCGAAATAGTATGTTTGTCTAATTCGAAATAGTATGTTTGTCTAATTCGAAATAGTATGTTTGTCTAATTCGAAATAGTATGTTTGTCTAATTCGAAATAGTATGTTTGTCTAATTCGAAATAGTATGTTTGTCTAATTCGAAATAGTATGTTTGTCTAATTCGAAATAGTATGTTTGTCTAATTCGAAATAGTATGTTTGTCTAATTCGAAATAGTATGTTTGTCTAATTCGAAATAGTATGTTTGTCTAATTCGAAATAGTATGTTTGTCTAATTCGAAATAGTATGTTTGTCTAATTCGAAATAGTATGTTTGTCTAATTCGAAATAGTATGTTTGTCTAATTCGAAATAGTATGTTTGTCTAATTCGAAATAGTATGTTTGTCTAATTCGAAATAGTATGTTTGTCTAATTCGAAATAGTATGTTTGTCTAATTCGAAATAGTATGTTTGTCTAATTCGAAATAGTATGTTTGTCTAATTCGAAATAGTATGTTTGTCTAATTCGAAATAGTATGTTTGTCTAATTCGAAATAGTATGTTTGTCTAATTCGAAATAGTATGTTTGTCTAATTCGAAATATGTCTAATTCGAAATAGTATGTTTGTCTAATTCGAAATAGTAGTTTGTTAATTGTCAAATTCTTAAGGAAATGGAATGCTTTTCTTTTTCCATCTGCTTTCTATCCTCGTTGTCACCAACGGGGACGTAGATGAGGCAGGCAGCCCAGCCCGTTCAAAGTAGAACCAAGTAGAAATGCTCCTAAGAGAGAACCCTCCTTATTACCTGTTTTCCTCCTTATTACCTGTTTGTTTTCTCACCTTAGCACCTGTTTTCTCACCTTTATCCTTATTACCTGTTTTCCTCCTTATTACCTGTTTTCTCACCTTAGCACCTGTTTTCTCACCTTTCTCCTTATTATCCGTTTTCTCACCTTATTTATATTACCTGGTTTCTCACCTTATTAATATAGTCTCTAGGGGAAGAGAGCAACCCCTATTCATTCCACTCTTTATGCTAGACCGGAGTGTCGGAGACCCTCAATTGACCAGGCGACTCCCTGCCTAAAAACATAACCTGCCCCCCTTCTTTCTTGGCTATTGCCCAGATAGGAATGCATTTGCTTTGGGACTGGGACCCAGCTCTTCCGTTTACCATCTTCCTTCCAGATATCCTTTGTACATCAACTTAAACAGCGAAATCCAATCTACTGAAACCTAACTATCTAAATCAAAAGGGATGCCATTACAACGATCCCAATGGAGTGCATCCACTCATTCTAACCGATAAGCCTCGGATTACGCTCTACTCGTGGAGTCCTAGTTCTTTGCCTTAGCACTTGTTGTGCATGTCTGGTTCTCTCTCCTTCCTTAGGCAGAGGGGCTTGCTCCCTTATATCCAACTCTATATAGGGTCATGCCCGAGTCCTAATTTACTTTATGCATTCTGGTTCCTCGTTTTCTCTGTCTCGTTTTTGTCTTCCTTCTGGGCCAAAGGACTGTTCTTTCTAAATCCCTTGATTGAGTTTGTTAACGTTGTGAGGCAGCAATGCGAGATCGCCCTAAGATCTTTCTCGTAGCCTCTGTACTTATTTATGCTTAACTCAAACTCGGAGTTTCTACTATCCGCTTCGGGTCTTCTTCCATTCTTCGTGTTAGCCAGGAAGTTCGAATGGCTTAGTGGTATAGAATCCTTGATTTCTGAATCGAAATGGAATAGGCGCAAAACAGAAACAGCCTTTCGTTTGTTGAGCCAGGAATTGTCTCTATAAGCCTGAGGCCGATTAGTTAGACGAAGCCTTAGGCCGATTAGTGAGACTCCTCTTTGGATAGTATGAAGGACGATATAGAAGGCCAGTGCTGCCCTAGTTTAAGTCACACAACTCAAGATGAGATTTGCTTCTTTCTCTTTTCACTTAAGAAAGAAATTGAGAAAAGCAATGAGTCTATCTACTGAAGCTATATCCTTAACACATGCCACAAGTCGAACGTTGTTTTCGGGGAGCCCGTCCATTCTGTTATTAGTTCCAAAGACGACATAGATGACCGAGGGCCCTTCTAGATGGAGCCAGGTTAGGTAACTTCGATCGCTTAACCCGGAAGGTTCCATACTTCTATGCGGTTCTTCTTTGTTCCCAGCCTAGGGATGATAGATATTGGTAACTCACCAACCTCATGCTCTTTCTTTAAAGTTACTGAGGACTGCCGCAACGTAGTGGAATTCTGTTTCTGCATATTAAGCTCCCGCTTCTAAAACTGGAACTTGACACACTAGTATGAGAAAGTACTAAGTTGAAGCATAAGCCGCAACCTCAACCGATTAGATTTTATGCCTGCCCCCTACTGGAAAACGAGAATGGAAATTAGCACAACACCAGAAGAAGTCCGGAACAAGTTGATTAATCGCCCTTCCTATAAGGGTTCAGAACAAGGTTCGTTCCCTACAGAAAATGGAGCTCAGGAGCCCTATCTATGAACTAGAAACTGATGTAACACGGTCGAATGTATGAATAGCGAACTTTAGCTGCCTTCCCCCATGGAAAAGAATTAGTAGACGGACTTTCTATTCCCACCCATGCATAGAAGGAGTGCTACCTACCTGCTATAGAAAAGCAATCTGGCTGGACTTTGGAACAGAACCCGGGAACCCAACTAACAGGCAAGTAACATACTAACATAGGAGAGGACAGAGGAATCATGAAGAAGGCCAAGGAGCTAACTGTGCTGTGTCATGCACCAAGTATCAATTCTCATGTTCGCTGTGTCATGCACCAAGTATCAATTCTCATGTTCTCTAGCACTTTTTCAGCCCTTCCACTCCTACTGTCCATTCCATGACTTGCTCTAACTCTCCGTATTTTCTATTTCTTTCTATTTCTCTATTTATGTTAGATAGATTGAATTGCGGATGATCCAGCACCAAAAAGATGTATATATATATAGCTACCAGCAAGTTACTGGAATCAACTGATGGAATGCGCATGTAGAGGCCCAAAATGACAAAAAGCTATGTGTTAGGCTCTTTCACCATTGTAGTTGCTCACCATATGTATGTAATGACTCCCTATGCATACAATGCTATTTACTATGGTACACAAAGAAGTGGATCACCTGCATAACAAAAGCCGTAGCAATAGCCAAGTCCAAGTGGTTTACAGAGATCAAGCAAAAGCCGTAGCAATAGCCAAGTCCAAGTGGTTTACAGAGATCAAGACCAGCTATTCCCTTATGTTTGAGCGTGCTGTGAGAATGAGAATTGACTAAGCCAACCGAACTCGGTTCTTATGTGTTTGTTTGGATTTCAACAGGTTTCTAGTATCGTTTCGGTATTATATGACCCACCGACGTACTAAGAATAACCTTTAGGCGGTGCCGCTCCGTGGGCTTCATAACGTCTTCCACCTCGAAGAATCAATCTGCTTACTTTGCTCGAACAGGAACAGAAGGGCCTGCCTTTCGCTTAATGACCGGAGTAGCTCCAGCCTTCCTTATTCATTCATTCAATCACATAGACTCAAATCTACCTATTTCAAGACTAATATAAAATGGAGATATAGACTTGATTCGTGACCACAAGATGATTACAAGTGACATGAATCTTTTCACTATCTTTCTGATGCGGATCAGCTGGCCTTTATGGAATAAGAAGGATCGATCTTGGTTGGGCTGGGCCTCTTCCGTGTTTTCCTGGAATAGAGTCAATCACATAGACTCAAATCTACCTATTTCAAGACTAATATAAAATGGAGATATAGACTTGATTCGTGACCACAAGATGATTACAAGTGACATGAATCTTTTCACTATCTTTCTGATGCGGATCAGCTCAGCTGGCCTTTATGGAATAAGAAGGATCGATCTTGGTTGGGCTGGGCCTCTTCCGTGTTTTCCTGGAATAGAGTGTGTTTGGTTATGTTCTCAAACAGTGCTAGTATGTTATCGATCTCACGCACTGGTCTTATCTCTGCTCCCCACATGCATAGACTCCTCTTGAAAGCTTCATGTGAAAGTACTCTGCTCCACATGCATAGACTCCTCTTTAGCTTCATGTGAAGTCACTCCGCTACTTCAGGGTCAGGGATGAGGGCACTTTTTCTATTCAATTGTGGAACAACTACTGAAGTTCTCAATTCATTCAATTGTGGAACAACTACTGAAGTTCTCAATTCATCAATTATAGAGAGAGATATATCACCTGGCTGTTTGCTTAGATGTCATAGTCAATAATACAGAGGTTTAGTAGTGACTTTGTTTTTCGTCTTGATCCGTGGCTTGGCTTCCTTCTTCTGGGATTGCAAGTCTTATTAATAGTCGGGGGATGGCATGAGGTCGTGCATATCTTACCCAGGAGTCTTAAGTCCGAAAGCCACTTTCCTTTAATTTCAGGAGGTTTACCCTGTAAGTGGACCACCCAAACAATGCATTTGCGAGCACTCCTTCCTAAGATATGCTCACATACGGATTTCGTGGTTGTTTCCAAAATCAAGGATCGCTTATTTGAATCATCTTGTGCTCTTATTTATTCTTATTCTCTATCCAAGTGTTTGATTCTCCGCTACAATCTTGCCTCTTGTTCGAAGAGTTCTCAAATGAAGAGCCCGCCAAGCAGACAAGACACTACTGTTGTGCTAGTATCTAAAGGACCTCAATTAGCAACGTTCTGGGGGAGCCAGTTTCTAATTCGTCCGAGGGCCGACAGGAATGCTTAGAGGAGCTCCTGTGTCAATCACTTTCATTCTTATTCTCAGTCCCATCTGTAGCACTCATAGCAACTGCTCTAACTCTCTTATTTACTAGTCATTGTTGTACCTCAACAAGTCACATTCATTTGCTGACCGACAGTATCTCGACCCAACACTACCAAAACGTTCTCAATATTAGGCATACATCTTGCCCCGGAGGAAAAACTCGAGGACTCGGCCAATAAATTGAGCGCCCTAGGTTATGTTCTTAAAGTGTTGAAACCACAGTACTATAAGGGGGGTCGGGTCGGATTGATTCTACAAATTTAACATAGAAGTTCAATATGTGCAAAGGTGATTTGAATAGTGCCCATGCCAAGTCCAAAGAAATGTCCGATAGAAAGTGGAGCGGTTAATTAGATATCAATATTGTTATTATCCTTCTATTTCCATTATTATCTATTGAATTGCTGCTTTCTGATTGATTCCAATTGAGAATAGGCTGGGCTTGGCGATTTAGCTTTTTCGTTTTGCATAGATAGGCGGAAATCCAATATCTATTCTTTCGTTACGAGATAATACGAGATAAGGAAGCCGAAGAGGGATGCGGTAGCTGCCGAATCTTCTGTTCTACTGGTACATGGACAACAGTGTGGACTGCCGGACTTCACTGTCTTGATCGTAACAAAGGGCATCGAGGCGGGAGCAAATTCCATATATGGCTTATGTAGCTTCTCCTTGATACCTTTTCTGGAAATAAGGTTCTATTACTTACACCATGTTTACTTCCTTTGTAGGTAATCTATTGGGTTTCTTTGCCTTATGAGCTCCACGTCCGGAGGATCTGCGAATTACCCACTTCTTATTCAAAAACTTTCCAAGGTCCGCCTCACGGCATTCAGGTTTCAAAAAAGAGAGAGAAGTTGCACAAGTATGGTCGTCCCCTATTTTACTATGAAACACCCATTTTGATTATCTGCAAAAATACAACGGTAGAGGCGGTTTATGAATGTCTACGTGGTCGACTTGATTTCACCTATGATGATGAAAACGTGCACTCACAACCTTTTATGCGTTGGAGAGACCAGACACCTTTTCCACTTCTTTCCTTGTAATCCTATATACATGTGCCGAAGCAAGCCATTTCGAAAGCTAAGGCTTATACTGGTCAAATCAAAGCAAAGGACATTACTTTAATGCTACTGATCAAAGGAAATGACTTGAATGCTACTGCAGGTACATGTGAAGAAATGTTGATTAGGGCCCTATGCGCCAGAGAATTGAGAGTGACTATCGTAATGCATGACTACTTGACTGCTAGATTCACTGCAAATACTCGCTTTACTACTGCTAGATTCACTGCAAATACTCGCTTGACTCATTATTGACGTGACAACCGCCTACTTCTTCACATCCATCGCGCAATCATGCAGTTATTGATAGACAGAATGATGAATTGGTGGGGTGTTCTCAATTTCTTTGTACTAGCTAAAGCATTACGTATGTCTGGGATGGATCATATTCACACGCCGGTACAGTAGTAGGTCAACTCGAAGGGGAACCGTCAGATCACTTGAGCTTTCGTTGATTTATTACGTCATCATTATGCAATTCAATTGAACTCAGCCAAGAAAATAAAGAAGACAAATGGTACTGCTGATACTTTCACTGCAGCTTCTAATATGATAACACATAGCTCAGACTTTTACTACAACTACAGGAACTTGTCACTGGGAAGCCAACTACTACTTCTTAGACTGAACTGACCACTGATAGCAAGCCTGTCTGCAACTTCTTACTTATAGGAAAGGCAGAAATCAAGGAATAAAGAATGGAATCAGTGCCCCTAACAATCAAACCAGACTTATAAACAAGCTAACCCTACTTACAGACATTGACCTACTTCTAGCCAAGCCAGCCCAACCTAGTGCTCGCCAAGCAACGGATAGAAAAGCAACTACTTAAGAACTCAATCTAAAAGTAATAGAATGGGGGCACCGGATCAGAGGGAATCAAACTCGATACATAGGGGAATAACTCGGGAATCACACTCTCAACTAGTCATTTCATAATGCACCTCTAAACAGGGAATACGGAATTTACCTCTCGGTTTTTAGAAGCACAACTGTCAACTAGTGCTAATAAGAATGGAACTCTGTTGTATAAGCCTATGAACCCAAACCCAAGACTCATAGTGTGAAAGCAGTAGTGATAAGGATGAAAACCGCTCCTATGGAATGAAACCGCCGCTAACAAGGATTGAACGGGGGACACCTTAGTCTGACTTACTTACATCTCAATCTGACTTTCCTTGCTTTCGTTCTTACTTTCATGCATCTTATTCTTCAATTTCTGACTTTAGCTCTGGCACTAATGTCGGGTACCCTTACTTCTTAGATTGAGCCTACCTTCTCTTATACATAGTTTAAGTATGATCCCTCTACAAATAAGCATAAAAACACAGAATTGGGAATTTCGCCACTAAGTGGAAGATCGAAGCACTGTGCACTATAGAATGGAACTGTGCCCCACTAATCCTGACTTCGCTAACTAGCAATTGAACCACTGCCGTACAAGCAAGAATCAAACTAGGCGCTAACGGGACGAAACCGCTACATATAGAATGGAACCCAGCAGCGGACACGAGACTCAGACTAAAAGTTGTAGCTCAAGCCAACAAGCAGACAAGTAGACAGGCAGAATGAAACCACCGAGTAGCAGCCTGAACTCAGTAGTAACAGATACAAGCAGACAAACCAAACTTAAGTCCAGTACTATTTCGACATTGACAACGTTTTTTCCCGGGAAAACGGAAAAAATCTGAGAAATTGATCGGGCTATTAGGGAAAATGACCATGCGTCGAAAAAACACAAATGTCCGATCGATCTGGTCAGCTATTAGGGGAAATCCGGTTGCTATCAAAAAACACGGGAAAACGCACAAATGTCCGATCGATCTGGTCAGCTATTAGGGGAAATCCGGTTGCTATCAAAAAACACGGGAAAACGCACAAATGTCCGATCGATCTGGTCAGCTATTAGGGGAAATCCGGTTGCTATCAAAAAACACGGGAAAACGCACAAATGTCCGATCGATCTGGTCAGCTATTAGGGGAAATCCGGTTGCTATCAAAAAACACGGGAAAACGCACAAATGTCCGATCGATCTGGTCAGCTATTAGGGGAAATCCGGTTGCTATCAAAAAACACGGGAAAACGCACAAATGTCCGATCGATCTGGTCAGCTATTAGGGGAAATCCGGTTGCTATCAAAAAACACGGGAAAACGCACAAATGTCCGATCGATCTGGTCAGCTATTAGGGGAAATCCGGTTGCTATCAAAAAACACGGGAAAACGCACAAATGTCCGATCGATCTGGTCAGCTATTAGGGGAAATCCGGTTGCTATCAAAAAACACGGGAAAACGCACAAATGTCCGATCGATCTGGTCAGCTATTAGGGGAAATCCGGTTGCTATCAAAAAACACGGGAAAACGCACAAATGTCCGATCGATCTGGTCAGCTATTAGGGGAAATCCGGTTGCTATCAAAAAACACGGGAAAACGCACAAATGTCCGATCGATCTGGTCAGCTATTAGGGGAAATCCGGTTGCTATCAAAAAACACGGGAAAACGCACAAATGTCCGATCGATCTGGTCAGCTATTAGGGGAAATCCGGTTGCTATCAAAAAACACGGGAAAACGCACAAATGTCCGATCGATCTGGTCAGCTATTAGGGGAAATCCGGTTGCTATCAAAAAACACGGGAAAACGCACAAATGTCCGATCGATCTGGTCAGCTATTAGGGGAAATCCGGTTGCTATCAAAAAACACGGGAAAACGCACAAATGTCCGATCGATCTGAAAAACACGGGAAAACGCACAAATGTCCGATCGATCTGGTCAGCTATTAGGGGAGGGGAAATCCGGTTGCTATCAAAAAACACGGGAAAACGCAAAAGTCGAATGAGAATCTGGTCATCTATTAGGTAAAATCCCAGTGCGTTGAAAAAAGCCGGGAATTGGTGAGTGACTGGGTGTTCGAAGCCTAAGAAGTGACCTAGGGAATAAAACTACTAACTAACAGACTCAAACCAGTGAGTAGCAGCCTTAGCTTCAGTACTGGTAGCTCTAGCCAACAAGCAACTACTAATGTTGCGCGTTAGTCTAAGAGGGTAACTAAGCCTGCCCGGAGTGAGACTAAGAATGGAACTACCCAATCAAAGAATGAAACGAAGTGGACTCAGAATGGAGCTCCGGAGTCAAAGCCTTAAGTAGTAGACTCGAGCCTGTAGCTAAGGAGACTCAGAATCAAAACCAGTAGCTTCCGGCCGGGGTCTAAGAATCAAACTGATCAGTAGCAGCCTGTAGCTCTGGTATCAATTCTCCGAGGGTATACCTACAGCCTTGAACTCCCCAATGACAGAATGAAACTAGTTAGTATGTTGCCTTCAACTCGCTTCCCTCTTCCCTTACTTGCTTCTGAACCTGGCTCTTCTCTTTCTTTTCGTTTCCTCCCCTTTTTTTCTCGTACCTTTCTGACCTTTTGGTATGTTTTTCTTAGCTCCACTCCTCTCCTGAGCTTCTTTATCTCTCAGTCTTCCCTGAGTTTCCCTCCCTTTCTCTCGGCAGTGTTATCTGTGCGTCTGCCTTGGTTGCTCGCTCAGGAGCTCTTCTTATGTTGGGTTTGTGATCTAGGATAAATGAGACATCATTGGAACCCCGCTAAAGACCACTTTCCACTTTAGTTAATCAAGATCAAAAGAGAAACCGGAAGGTCTAAAACGTGCAATTCTGTACTGCCCGAGAGTGGTAATTGCCTGGTTCTCCGCTTCTGCTATAAAGATAAGAATGAATGGGAATTTTCTGTAGTAGGAATCTCTTGGGGGTGCGCAAGTGAGCAGCAAAAAGTGGAGTTCGGCAAAAGAATAAGTCGGTGCAATTCCATTCTGTTGGACTAGAATCCTATATCTATATTAATAGAAGATCCATATAAACTGCCCACGTAGCTTGGCAAAAGTAAGGTTAGCAGAGCAGCAATTAAAGTAAACCAGTCTCGTGAGTGTGTGTTGGCAACGATAAAATGAGTTGGATTAGAAGCAGTCTATTTACTGAAAATCTATACTGGAACTAAAGAATAGAGTGGACTTACCGCTACCCGTGGCTGCTCCTTAATTCTGTATTGAGAGTTTCATTCAACAAGTAAGTAACAGAGACAAGCAACGACTTCTGCTTTCGTCGTTCATGGCGTCAGCGAGTTCGAGTTACGAGGTGTAGTAGTAGATTGGAGTTCCAGTGTCATTGTAGAGAGCAGAAAGAATGCGAAGTCAAGGTTGGGTGCTCGGTGCTAGTTTGTATTAAGAAGCAGTGCCTTTGCCTGAAGATGCTGTGCGAGGATAGTATCCCAGAGAATCCGCAGTGCGAGTGGAATCCCGCCAAGCTAACCGCCGAAGACATCTACTTGACCTATACTACGAGAAGAATTAGTCATCAACCTATTGAACTAGTTTACTGACCTAAACTCTGCAGTGAACGTATCTATTGAGGGCGAGGGCTTGTCTCACATGGAAGGAGACTCTACTCTACTCTTTTGACCACACCAGGTGCGAGAGAGATTCAATTCATTCTGAAGCCTTAAGTAATGTGAGTCCCAACAAGACTTAGTGCTAATGTTGACTTCTCTTTTGGTGCTAGGCAAGCAATAAGATGGTTTAGGTGCGCTAACGTCAAGAGATATCGAAAATGAATTATTTGTTGAAACAAGCAAGTCCGCTGCTGTGAGAGTGGAATCGCGAGTTTCATCTGTTTGTCGACCGGAGTGAGAAGCTTTCTCCGTATCCAGAGTTGTAATAAGATCTGATGCCGCGGATGAAGCTGTTCCTAGGCAATTCCATGATCACTTTCCAGTTTAGGTCGAGGGAAGGTCAGATTCAATTCCAATGTAAGCTCCAGTTAGCGCCCCAATGGAATCAGCCGGTGAAGAAACAGTTTGGTCAAAAACCTCTATCCGAGAAGGGAAAAAGAGTCTTTTCACTTGGCAAGCAAGGCTTGAAGGCGCCCAACTTGATGTGAATCCAAGCCATACGGGCACACAACACATACTGGCTACTTCCTCTTCATCACTCTTGCTTTTCTTTGGAAATGGGATGTTTTCCTCCTAGCAAACGGACGCTCGTAAGCCTAGTAGTATAGCTCCTTACTTAGTTCCGCATAGCTCCTTAGTTCCGCTCGGAAGGAGGGTAAGAGCTCTTGACCATCAAGGGAGCTGGATGTCAACTAGTCTATATTTCTTATACATGCGCATTACTTTGATGTGAGATTCTTAGGTGGGGTAGGGATGGATTGGCTAAAACGAATACTATGCTCCGCTTTATTGCAATAGGTCAAGGCTCATTTGCTGTGCTCCAGAGAAGGAGGAATGAGATTGTCTGTGCTACCCCAGACATATATTTGTCAGAGTGTTGGTCTCTGCGTTTAAGGCAGTAAAGATGCTAGGCGAGAAATGGCTTGATGAACCGTTCGCCACGCACGGCAACTGCTTGAGCTCATCTCTTATTTATTACTCAGAAAGAAGACCTAAACTCCGCCACTTCAAGCGACAGATATCCCATGAGGAGAGAGAACGGGTATGATCCTTCCCTCATATGAGGTCAGATCTCCTTCAAGCCTATCATATCATAGAAACGGACACACTCTCGGCATGATAAGAGGTTTATTTTACAAGCAAGGGCTAGCAACGGCTCTCTAAGATCGACAACTAACCAGGGCCGGGTTCTTCTTATTCTTGACTTTACTGTTTTCAAGCGTTACTTCCCATTCGGCAGAAGATAGGATTCCACAATCTCCACTCTCATGTGCGGAAGACAAGAACAGAAAACCAACCCGGAGGTCGTTAGCAAAAATGCAATTAGGACACTGCATCCTACCCTAGACCCATAGTAGAACGTGGGATTCCATTTCTGCGTTACTAAAGTTATGTCGAGTAGACGGCTTTCTTACTCTTATTCCTTTCTTTGTTTAAAAAGAAAACAAAACGTGCTTGCTCTTTCTGCCCACTCCACGCAAGCTCTTCTCCGCTCCTTGCGCAAAACAAGAAATCTCGGCGCCTTTGAGACCTTTCGAACTGCTGCTGGGCACATACATTAAGGGAGCCATCGAAAGGGGTTCACTAAAACACCAGAAACGGGCTCATTCTTTCATCTTATTAGAGTCATAAGTAATAAATCAATGGAATACCCTTTTTCTCCTATTATATATATGTCTATTAATATAGAAAGACAGAAATCAATGGAATACCCTTTTTCTTTTTCTCTCCTATTAGATTCTGAATATAGAAAGAAAGTAGGCCTTCCTTAGAGTGCAGACACCTTTCCTAATAATATCATGATGAGCACGCACTCTCCTCAATATTCAATCGTGAGCCGTCCTTCCAACTCAGACCTTAAAAAACTACAGAATATCCTAGTTATATCATATTCATGTTTCTTTTATTCGTCACTAAATTATAGAATTAGTTTATTAGAATCAAATGTTGGTGTTTTCCTCATCAATTATATCATATGCCACTTGGACCACTACAAGGTTCTAAGGCTTTAACTGAATCTTTAGAGTCCTAGCTTTCTCTTTCCCGCTTACTTGATACTTAACCGAACCAAACAAGCTTAGTATAATGTTGTTGCGGGACAATCTGTTGACTACGAGTTGAGTTATTGGCTTTCGTTGAAGGGTAGAGATGGGTTTGGTATTGGCTTGCTTTATGTTAAGGGGAGAGACTAGTAGTTGCTTGCCCGCTTGTCTGGCTTTCCTTTCCATAGCTTTGCTTTCCATAGCTTTCCATTGCTATCCTTTCCATAGCTTTGCTTTCCATAGCTTTGCTTTGCTTTCCATAGCTTTCCATTGCTATCCTTTCCATAGCTTTGCTTTCCATAGCTTTCCATTGCTATCCTTTCCATAGCTTTCCATTGCTATCCTTTCCATAGCTTTGCTTTCCATAGCTTTGCTTTCCATAGCTTTGCTTTCCATTGCTATCCTTTCCATAGCTTTGCTTTCCATTGCTATCCTTTCCATAGCTTTGCTTTCCATTGCTATCCTTTCCATAGCTTTGCTTTGCTTTCCATTGCTATCCTTTCCATAGCTTTGCTTTCCATAGCTTTGCTTTGCTTTCCATAGCTTTGCTTTCCATAGCTTTGCTTTGCTTTCCATAGCTTTGCTTTGCTTTCCATAGCTTTCCATTGCTATCCTTTCCATAGCTTTCCATTGCTATCCTTTCCATAGCTTTGCTTTGCTTTCCATAGCTTTGCTTTCCATAGCTTTGCTTTCCATAGCTTTGCTTTCCATAGCTTTGCTTTCCATAGCTTTGCTTTCCATAGCTTTCCATTGCTATCCTTTCCATAGCTTTCCATTGCTATCCTTTCCATAGCTTTCCATTGCTATCCTTTCCATAGCTTTCCATTGCTATCCTTTCCATAGCTTTGCTTTCCATTGCTATCCTTTCCATAGCTTTCCATTGCTATCCTTTCCATAGCTTTCCATTGCTATCCTTTCCATAGCTTTCCATTGCTATCCTTTCCATAGCTTTGCTTTCCATAGCTTTGCTTTCCATAGCTTTCCATTGCTATCCTTTCCATAGCTTTCCATTGCTATCCTTTCCATAGCTTTGCTTTCCATAGCTTTCCATTGCTATCCTTTCCATAGCTTTGCTTTGCTTTCCATAGCTTTGCTTTCCATAGCTTTCCATTGCTATCCTTTCCATAGCTTTCCATTGCTATCCTTTCCATAGCTTTGCTTTCCATAGCTTTCCATTGCTATCCTTTCCATAGCTTTGCTTTCCATAGCTTTGCTTTGCTTTCCATAGCTTTCCATTGCTATCCTTTCCATAGCTTTCCATTGCTATCCTTTCCATAGCTTTCCATTGCTATCCTTTCCATAGCTTTGCTTTCCATAGCTTTGCTTTCCATTGCTATCCTTTCCATAGCTTTGCTTTCCATAGCTTTGCTTTCCATTGCTATCCTTTCCATAGCTTTGCTTTCCATAGCTTTGCTTTGCTTTCCATAGCTTTGCTTTCCATTGCTATCCTTTCCATAGCTTTGCTTTCCATAGCTTTGCTTTCCATAGCTTTGCTTTGCTTTCCATTGCTATCCTTTCCATAGCTTTGCTTTGCTTTCCATTGCTATCCTTTCCATAGCTTTGCTTTCCATAGCTTTGCTTTCCATAGCTTTGCTTTGCTTTCCATAGCTTTGCTTTGCTTTCCATTGCTATCCTTTCCATAGCTTTGCTTTCCATAGCTTTGCTTTGCTTTCCATAGCTTTGCTTTGCTTTCCATAGCTTTGCTTTCCATAGCTTTGCTTTCCATAGCTTTGCTTTGCTTTCCATTGCTATCCTTTCCATAGCTTTGCTTTGCTTTCCATAGCTTTGCTTTCCATAGCTTTCCATTGCTATCCTTTCCATAGCTTTCCTTTCCATAGGCTTTCCTTTCCCTTGCAGTGCTTTGCTTTCCATAGCTTTGCTTTCCATAGCTTTCCATTGCTATCCTTTCCATAGCTTTGCTTTCCATAGCTTTCCATTGCTATCCTTTCCATAGCTTTGCTTTCCATAGCTTTGCTTTCCATAGCTTTGCTTTGCTTTCCATTGCTATCCTTTCCATAGCTTTGCTTTCCATAGCTTTGCTTTGCTTTCCATTGCTATCCTTTCCATAGCTTTCCATTGCTATCCTTTCCATAGCTTTGCTTTCCATAGCTTTCCATTGCTATCCTTTCCATAGCTTTCCATTGCTATCCTTTCCATAGCTTTCCATTGCTATCCTTTCCATAGCTTTGCTTTGCTTTCCATTGCTATCCTTTCCATAGCTTTGCTTTCCATAGCTTTCCATTGCTATCCTTTCCATAGCTTTGCTTTCCATAGCTTTCCATTGCTATCCTTTCCATAGCTTTCCATTGCTATCCTTTCCATAGCTTTGCTTTCCATAGCTTTGCTTTCCATAGCTTTGCTTTCCATAGCTTTCCATTGCTATCCTTTCCATAGCTTTGCTTTCCATAGCTTTGCTTTCCATAGCTTTGCTTTGCTTTCCATTGCTATCCTTTCCATAGCTTTCCATTGCTATCCTTTCCATAGCTTTGCTTTCCATAGCTTTGCTTTCCATAGCTTTGCTTTGCTTTCCATAGCTTTCCATTGCTATCCTTTCCATAGCTTTCCATTGCTATCCTTTCCATAGCTTTCCATTGCTATCCTTTCCATAGCTTTCCATTGCTATCCTTCCCATTGCATTCCTTGCCCAAGCGACTAGGCGAGATACTCCACTTGCATGAAATAAGGTAGTTGCTTGGCCTGTCGCTGGAACTTGGTAACTCGCTTTTCAAAGAAAATCATCTCACTGACACATTATAGACCGACGGAGTGGGAACCTCTAAGCACTAGTAACTCCGGACTCAGACCCACGGAGTGGTAACCTCGCACTAGTCACTCCTTACTTAAACTTGGGAATCTATCAGCTAGGCCACCGCTATCCCTAACTCCCCCAACCCACCAGTTACTGCTTGTTCTTGTGCAACGGCTAACTTAACTCGAAAGAATAGAATGAAGTCCAAAAAGCATGGAGTGGAAAAGCAGATGGGCACCTACCCCGGAAAGTGAAAGAATGGAATGGAGCTCCGTTAACGAGTTATGTCATCGGGAGCTTATTTGGCTTGTTCGCTAGAAGAATTGATTGATGTTGGCACCCTGCTTGCTACTGCTAGACTCACTCCTAAACTTAATGAATAGAAGAATATTGGTGAATAGAATAATATTGGCACCCTGCTTGATACTGCTTGCTTGTATTGTAGGGGAGCATCGAGATACTTTACTTTAACTTGACTTTCGACCCTTGTTAACTACAATTGGGCCGGCCTGTGAAACGGACTCTAGGGGCAACAGCACTTTTGAGCTTCTGGCTTCAAACTAGCTACTTGACTTCAGAGCGCAACAAAGTGGGTTTGAAGACAATCTCGGCCGTGTGTCATTGTTATTCCATTCTATCGGTGACTCCGGAATAGCTTCAAGGGCCACTAATCCGTCGTTGTCCTTCGAATCTCTAGAATTTGACGAGAGGCGGTCACCGCGAAACTCTCTCTTTTGAATCACTCGGTCTACTTTCTTCGGGTGCTTTGCGAGTAGCCCATATCTTTCTCTTTGTCTACTTTCTTCGAGTGCTTAGCTAGCCCATATCTTTTTCTCTTTGTAAGCCCATATCTTTTTCTCTTTGTAATTAGTTGTAGGTAGGCTTTCTCAAGTTCGCTTGAAGCACCTTGATTTCTCTCTCTTTCACTTCCTCCCTCAGACTGAAGATAAGATGTTAGAGGTCGCATCAGGAGGCTAGTTGGTAAGCCGGACTCGCTCACTCTCACTGGACCTTATCTCTCCTTAGTACCTTCTCGTCTCTCTCCTTAGTATCTTCTCCTTCTCTACTCTATCTTTAGTACCTTTCTGGAAGGACGACATAATCTACGAGAAAAAGTGACTTTACAAAGTATTGCTTCCAATCAAAAACTCCTAAAAGAAGTGGAAGTCCATCGTAACATAGAAAGTAGAAGTCTATCGTCACATAGAAAGAAAGTAGAAGTCCCAATTTCCTATAGACGCAGATAGAATCAATGGATTCCTTTTCGGGAGCGACCTTCCCCCCTTGAGTGGACTGTAGTTGGTCCGGTCCGCCTTGCTTCGGCAAAAGTAATGAACGATTCATGCGTCCTCTCCTTTATTTCGTTCTTGTAGTAGGGTTCAACTGTGTTCAAAGGAAGAGCCTATTAGACAAAGAGAGAAGAGCCTATTAGACAAAGAGAGAAGAGCCTATTAGACAAAGAGAGAAGAGCCTATTAGACAAAGAGAGAAGAGCCTATTAGACAAAGAGAGAAGAGCCTATTAGACAAAGAGAGAAGAGCCTATTAGACAAAGAGAGAAGAGCCTATTAGACAAAGAGAGAAGAGCCTATTAGACAAAGAGAGAAGAGCCTATTAGACAAAGAGAGAAGAGCCTATTAGACAAAGAGAGAAGAGCCTATTAGACAAAGAGAGAAGAGCCTATTAGACAAAGAGAGAAGAGCCTATTAGACAAAGAGAGAAGAGCCTATTAGACAAAGAGAGAAGAGCCTATTAGACAAAGAGAGAAGAGCCTATTAGACAAAGAGAGAAGAGCCTATTAGACAAAGAGAGAAGAGCCTATTAGACAAAGAGAGAAGAGCCTATTAGACAAAGAGAGAAGAGCCTATTAGACAAAGAGAGAAGAGCCTATTAGACAAAGAGAGAAGAGCCTATTAGACAAAGAGAGAAGAGCCTATTAGACAAAGAGAGAAGAGCCTATTAGACAAAGAGAGAAGAGCCTATTAGACAAAGAGAGAAGAGCCTATTAGACAAAGAGAGAAGAGCCTATTAGACAAAGAGAGAAGAGCCTATTAGACAAAGAGAGAAGAGCCTATTAGACAAAGAGAGAAGAGCCTATTAGACAAAGAGAGAAGAGCCTATTAGACAAAGAGAGAAGAGCCTATTAGACAAAGAGAGAAGAGCCTATTAGACAAAGAGAGAAGAGCCTATTAGACAAAGAGAGAAGAGCCTATTAGACAAAGAGAGAAGAGCCTATTAGACAAAGAGAGAAGAGCCTATTAGACAAAGAGAGAAGAGCCTATTAGACAAAGAGAGAAGAGCCTATTAGACAAAGAGAGAAGAGCCTATTAGACAAAGAGAGAAGAGCCTATTAGACAAAGAGAGAAGAGCCTATTAGACAAAGAGAGAAGAGCCTATTAGACAAAGAGAGAAGAGCCTATTAGACAAAGAGAGAAGAGCCTATTAGACAAAGAGAGAAGAGCCTATTAGACAAAGAGAGAAGAGCCTATTAGACAAAGAGAGAAGAGCCTATTAGACAAAGAGAGAAGAGCCTATTAGACAAAGAGAGAAGAGCCTATTAGACAAAGAGAGAAGAGCCTATTAGACAAAGAGAGAAGAGCCTATTAGACAAAGAGAGAAGAGCCTATTAGACAAAGAGAGAAGAGCCTATTAGACAAAGAGAGAAGAGCCTATTAGACAAAGAGAGAAGAGCCTATTAGACAAAGAGAGAAGAGCCTATTAGACAAAGAGAGAAGAGCCTATTAGACAAAGAGAGAAGAGCCTATTAGACAAAGAGAGAAGAGCCTATTAGACAAAGAGAGAAGAGCCTATTAGACAAAGAGAGAAGAGCCTATTAGACAAAGAGAGAAGAGCCTATTAGACAAAGAGAGAAGAGCCTATTAGACAAAGAGAGAAGAGCAAGAGCCTATTAGACAAAGAGAGAGAGCCTATTGGGGAGACAAACAAAGAGAGAGAGAGCCTAGCCTATTCTTACAAACAAAGAGAGAGAGAGCCTAGCCTATTCTATAGACAAAGAGCATCGTCTATTCGTAGGTGTTTCTATTTCTTGAAAAATACTTCTCATAAACGAAACCCTTTCCCGCTCAAGATAAAACCATCTATTCTTTGCCCGAGTTTGTTATAGGCTTAGAGTGGGGAGTGAAAAGGCCAGCTATGAATTCCAGAATCAAAGGGAGTCGTTTTAGTTTGAGACAAGAGGAAGTAGGGCTTGGTTTGTTTGTTCAGTAAGATTTACTCCCCGAGATTTGTTGTTGGTCTACTGGCGAGTAAGGCTCTTTTTTCTATATATGAGAAATCTGGCTTGTTCTGGCGTGTAATAGTGGGTTGTGGAATCCCCTGTTTATTGTTTTAGCCCTGTCAGCGCTAGGTGTATTCTTGTTGGCAGTGGTTGGATTCTTTCCAGTAAGTCACGATTCTTATAGTTAGTAGTGAACGTCATGTTGTCAGTGGGGTTATTCAGATAGCAGCCTTCTTGGACTTATGAGTAACATTACGACTTATTAGTATCATTCTGCATTGTTTGTTGGTGGATCCCTGTTGGCATGGGTGCATTTCTCATTCCTTTATTTCCAACTAAAACGAAAGCCTAGCCCTCTTCTGACTCTTCATTCCTTATTGAGACTTTGATGAGAATTGAATACCCCGCTTCCTCATACACCTATACACATGCGCTACTGCGTAAGGTCAGTATCCTTATGATTCTTTATCTCAAAGGGGAGTCACATCAGTACCTTAGTGCACCGATACTTAGAATCAAGATGTTGGTGGCCCTAGAAGAGTTCTGTTTACTTCACACCTGCACAAGAGCTATCAGGTAAACAGAAAAAGAACAACAGTTTTGGGACTGGTTTTTGCCCCAGTTTCGCTAATCAATCACTAATAAATAAGACAATACGATTACATACGAAAACGAAATAAGGAATTGGAGAATCAAGAAAAAAACTCCGGAGGGGAAGTAAACTCACAAGTAAAAGTAAGGCTTTGCTACTACCCTGTTATTTTGTATTTACTACTTGAAATGGAAAGAAAGGAGTGGTGGGTTTCAATGAACAAGTAAAGATCGTAGTAAGCGTTGTTGGAATGGGGCAACGTGGACTCGAAGGTCAGACTCTCAGATGTGTGGGTGTTTGTTTCTACCTTTGGGGCATAGGCATTGAAGGCAGTAGGGGCGTACTAATAGGCAGTAAAGACAGGCTCCAATATCGGAATGCCAGAAAGGAATGAGAGTAACTCAATCAAACCTAGGAACATAGGGAATCCAGGGAGTCAACTACCAAGTAACAATCAAAGACTGGATCGATTATTGTTATCTGCAGTGAGAGTGGAAGTTGTAACTAGAGCATTAGGTTTTATATGAGCTTGAAACAGACAAGCAAGGCTTAGAGTATGGAAGGGTAGGTTTCAAGCATAGATGCAGTTTCTGAGATAGTAAAGCAAGGCGGATAGCAAGCAGTGAGATACTAAGATAGAAGAAAGGAAGCCCGAGAGGCAGTAACGGTAGGGGTTTTTCAACTCCACAAAGGAAAGGGTTCAGCAGTAGAAGAATCTACGGTTAACTACAGAATTCAAGTCCGGAATGTACAGCGTTATTACCAGTGATGGTTTTACGAGGTTTTCAATTACAAATACAGAACTCGGGTTGGTTTTGAAGGAGACTTAGAAGGATACTAGTAGTTAGGGGCAAGGCTAATAGTAGAGTGAAAAGACTAATACTAATAGGCTCCGGATACTAAGAAGAAGAGACTAGCAAACACTGTCGCCTTAGCACGGAGTCCTCTTGTTTTGTACCTGGCATGACTGAACGCTTCATAATGAATAGATGATGACCTTTTTCCGACTTCTCCTTGACTTCCCGCTGAAGATATGTATTCGGCTGATGATCCTGTTTCAGATCCTGCTGTTGCCAATGATTCATATTCGAATAGGGTACGCCTACTCTGCATATTGAGTATTTCTCTCTTTTAGAATTAATATATTAGGCTGTTGCTCAAGACTTAGTGCTGTGGGAAGTGGACATTCCGCGTAGAGCATCGAGTTTAGAATAATTGGAATTGACTTCGGATCAACTTCTTTATATACATGCGCTCGAAAGAAAGATTCCATGAATTCTTCTTACTATCCAGTCTGCGTCCTTTATACTGGGCAAAAGGGCCGCTAATCAAGTAACAGAATGACACAACTACCCCGAGTATTGGAATGAAACAAGTAATGAAACCAACCTGCCTAGCCTACCCGCCAAGACGGCAAGCAACTACTAACGACCGCTAATAGATTGATTCAATAGACCCCCTCGGGCTACAAAGTGTTCCAATTTCATTCTTAGTTTTGAGGTTCCTGTAGTATAACCTCTGCCCTAACAGTACTTGCCTAACCGGCACCGGCACCGGAGTTACTGTTCCATTATTAAGAGCATATGGTTTGTGAGTTACCTGACCTTCTTATATAATACCTAGGCAGGGGACAAGTGTCTAATACTCGAGTAGAGCCAGCTCCGATACATCTAGTTTCACCGAAGAGTTTGGGCAATCAGATAAGAAAGTGGTCCTGCTTGTTCGGGAAGTAAAGGTTTTGGCGCAAGTAAGAGTCCTGCTCCTGCTCGAGTTGAATATCGGCCAAGCGATTAGAAATAATGCATTTATAAAGTAGAGAAATCTCGCTACTAAAAAGTTAACTATCTGCTTTTGTCTCTGTTACTAGTTTTGTGAGGTTAAGAGCAGAGGGGTTGTTGACAGAGAAGGTAGAGCAAGAGTCGAGGTAGGCCTTGTTAGTTAATCCAGTGACTATGACCAATGTTACAAATTTCTCCTATTTGTTGGCGCCGAGCCGAGTTGTGTATCAAAGAGAGTTCCAGTTTTCAGTGTGAGGGAGGAGTGTTTTGAGTTCCAGCCTTCTAGCTAAGGGTAGTTTAAGTCAAAGTGGAAGTTTAAGGAGGTGATTCTGACTTGATAGTGGAGTTATATGGAGAAGTTTTTGTTTCACTTACATTAGATAGAGTGGGGTAATAAAAGAGATAGGTAGCAGAACCTGCAAGCTCAAGTGCTTCTGTCCTGAAGTAGCCTTCTGTTCGAGGTAAAGTATCAAGTGTAGTATCAACGGATTGAAATCCCTAAAGCACTTGTTCCGTTAGCGCCCTAAGAGTTACCCTTACCCTTAGCACAAGGGCGACTACAAATGAGATCATTGGCGACATTAGCAAGAGAGCGAGCGGGCGTTGAAGCGCAAAGTTAATGAGTTTTTCTAAGAAGCAGTTATGATAAGAAAGAAACAGTTAAGGCCGACTACACTCCGTTAGCGAGTTACGAAAGTGTTGGTTCGGAAAGACTAAGTTCAGTGAAGTTCAGAGCTGGAGGTCTAACAAACAGAAAGCTCAAGCTTGAATAGTGTATTGGTGAGCACTCCGATGGTTGCCTTTTTGCACAGACCCATGTTCAACGTAGCCCACTATGCGGTATACAACTTCTTAGGTTTAGGCACAATAGTCTGATAAAGAATACCAAGGAAGGCAGTTTCAGTGGAATGAGAAGACTGTTGGTTCAGATATCTCTGTTCGACTTTTCTCGTTAAGTTCTTTTTTCCACTCTGTCGGTTAAGGCGCTTGTCAGGAAATATTCTTAGTATCAGAGGGAAGCAGCAAGCGAGAAGGAAATAACATTTTTGCATCGTACTATTAAGAAGCCAAGCCGAGATGAAGTAGTGAAGCTTTCATTGAAGAATGGAATGGAACTGCTGCTGAAGCCGTATAAGGAGAACCATCTTCAGCCGAAACAAGATAAGGATCAGAAGCGGTTAGAAAGTGAGCTTATGAATTACCAGTGGAAGTGGAATCGTAGTATAAGTAAGCCGAATGCGAATCTACTGAAGCGGAGGAAAATCGATAAGTTCTGTTGCAGCAAGCGGGTATCTCGGGTGAAAGTCAGGTTTTGGTACATTCCTAAATTCTATATGACATCCGTTCCTGTTTCCATTCATGTGATTTGAATGATTTGTTTGACTTGACTCAACAAGCAATAGGTAGATAACCATCAGCACAAGAAGCTGTTATTGGAGTAAAGGAATCAATACGAGTGAGGGCAATGAGAAGTGGAGATAGAGGTAAGAGTGCTTATGTGTCTAAGGCAGTCGGTGCTGTTGGTGCTGTAGCTCCAAGTCGAGTTCGGGCAAGAAGATAGTACTGGCTTGCGGTTGGTTCAATTCCTTTTCTATAGGCGGGTTAGATGTATTCATTATTGGAAGTAGGCGTATGAGTTTCTTAGATGTATTCATTATTGGAAGTAGGCGTATTAGTTTACGTGCATTCCTAAAATATTCTATAGTCTCATCTCAGTTCCATCTCATTCTGTGCTAAGAGATTTTCAAAGATCCGGCTTTGATGCGCTAAGTGGTCCAAGCATACAAAGTGCAGTTGTTGGTTCTTCCAGTCTTGTTAAGTGGGTTTCGTCAAGTTAAAGTCCCGGGCTTTCACACCGGATTGAACAGTAGGAGTGAGTGAAAAAGTAGAAAGGGCTAGTCGCTTCAGTAAACAGTGAATAGAGATTCGTACCAATGCGGAGTATTAGTGGGAGAGTATTAGTCACAGTTCCCTTATTCTTATATTCTATCTTTTCTTATTGACTCTTTCTTTTCGAATTGAGTATTCATAGAATGGGCTGGATCGTACCTTATCTTATCTAATACATACTTAATCCCAACTCCGGCAACTAACACGGAATTCTGACTTGCTTCTTGACTAACAGTATTATGTTTTCTCCCTTCCGTAGTTTATTTTCTGTGAGTGGAATTCTGTATTTGTCGCAAGAGGAGAGGCAAGTGTCATAAAGGTGGGCAAGGTAAGCTGTTAAGTCATCCGCCGAAGCCTAGCCGAGATCAGAATCCTTTCTAGTTTAAGTAGCTTGTCCAGTAGGTGAAAGTCGTTCTCTTAAGTAAGAATACAAGAGCAAAGTCACTACTAATCTGTCTGCAGTATCTAGAGATTCAATCGTATATGAAAGAATGACACTAATAAGTAAGAATACAGAATAGTAAAAGTATAGATTATCCTTAGGGGAATAGATACCACGCGTGTCTACCTTCCAGCTCCCTTGTATCTAATTCAAATCCCTTGTTGAATCTTGAATCCTATATAAGATAGAATGCAAGTTTGGTAGACTTGGCTCCCCTACGAATTAAGGCTGAAAACTCCGTCTCTTTGAACTCTTTCTCCCGAACACATGGCAAGTCATAAAGAAATTATAGTTGGTTGTTTTAGGCAATAAAGTAAAGCTGCGAGGAATTCATGATTCTTTCAAGCTTACATGGTATATTCGAATCTCTCTGCTATCAGAGAAATAGGCTGTTGGGATTCCCAAATAGGATGGAAAGACTTGACATCAGTGCCAATCCAGCAGTAAAGGGCTATAGGGTAAAGCTAGGGCAAAAGGAGAACGCGCAAGAAAGCACATAGGGATAGCTGATGATAGGGCTTCCAAAGTGGTACGCAAGGAAGTTTTCCCAATCTAGTGAGTCATCCTGTGAGCAGTGAGAAATACAGTTCAAGAAAACCAGTACCTTTGGACTTATCTTACTTATTTCCTTCGAGTTACTTCGAGCGAGAAGAGAGTATTTGTTAAAGCAACCAAGTGTTTTCAAGTGCTTTCAAGAGAATCGAGTATTTGTTCCAGCAACGCTAACTCTTTGAGCTGCATCGCTACGAATAGAGATTTCACGCAACGAATAGGGATTTGACTAAACGAACACTAATCTAAGAAGAAACATTGGACATTGCACCGGCACAAACAGCCTAATATACATCAAAAGTGGAGCACTTACAAAATAGAAAAACAATAGACCTGTTTCGACCACTTTTCCTTCATCAAATACTATCAAATATCATATAACATAACTGGGGAAATACTATGGAAATACAATTCATATTATATAAGAGATATAAGAGAGTGTTTAAACGAATTAATAGAAGTGAATGAAATAAGGCATTGTCGAAAGATAATACGGAATGCAAGATACAATTAGGAGAATAACAATCGAGCTAAGGAATGAAAAGATAGGCAATTAGAAAACAAACACTCACAAATAGGGCTTGGAAGCTTATAAGTCGGGCTTGGTTTGTGGATGGAAGTAATAAGGCTTGGGCAGCTGGGTTTCTTTCTTTTGTTAATGAGCTCAATTCGGATAGGCCCCTGGTTTCTACTGCTTTAGGTCCATTCTCGAACTCACCACATCTTTGATGACTATAGAATTCTCAGTAAACTTCTGACCGGGCGCCATGGGTTTGTTTGCCCTTGTAGAGACAGAAGATAGCTACGTAAGAGTCAAAGAGAGGAGATAAGGGCTGAGAGAAAGTCAAGCAAGGTGAGTTGGCCGGGTAGGGAGAATGCTAGAAGAGAGAGGGAGACTTCAGTTCATAGGCGAGGATCCAAACCCATAGTGAAAGAATCAAAGCATCAATACATAATGAAAGTATTTTGTTTAGGGAAATGAGGAGGTGGACTTAGCTGGGTGAACTACAGAATGAGGTAAAGCAGTGTCAGGCCCAGAGCTATTGGTAGAAGTTTTTCGCTACAGGGATAGAATGAAAAACACAGGTAACAGAACGAGATAAGGGAAAGGAATACTGCAACAATCAACTTAGAATTGCCAATAAATACTCCATCTCTTTGAACTCAGGCTCCTATACCCGCAGGCTCATCCTTGTCTGCTTGCCTGATAGCTTTCATTGCTTCCCTTGCCTAGTAGCTTTCCCTTACTTATATAAAAGGAGTTGCATTCTTCTGAGTTTTGGTTTCATTCTGTTATGATTAGTCCTTTTTTTCTCGTTCTTCCGGGCTCCTAATTCCTAGCGTCAGTAACAAGTAACTTCACTGGCTTACCTCCTTTGCTTACTAAAACAAGGGAGGGCTGGTCTGTCTTTCTTCCTACTCAGACGCCGGGGATACTCCACACTGACTTTCAATAGCACCGACACTCTTTGCTTACTATCTCCCATACACTCTATCCTTTACTAAAATTGAAAGGATGAGACCAAAGTCCCAATACCTAAAACCAATCACACTAGAATATAACCTCTGAGAAAATGGGATATCTACTGGGGTTATTCATCGCCCAGCCCTTGAACATGACTTCAACTTAGCAAAACTAAAGGGCTATACCTTCTGTTACCTTACTTTATTGCTTGATTAAGCGTGTAGCATATTCCTAGTGAGTGGTCTAAGTAACTTGTGTGGTAGGGTGCCACTGTAGCTCATAGGTTGGGGTAACTAAGCATCTTGCATTGTCTGCAGGTTCATAGAGTGCGGATCGGGGAAGAATATATGACTTACTCGGTGAAGTGGAGAATGTCCTGTTCCTGTTCGACTTGAATCCGTGTAAGCTGCCATCGGTTCTTAAACAAGAGTTCGGGGCAAAAGAAAGGAAGGGGACAATGCGTATTTCCGGAACCACTTGTTCTAACGGGAATTTCCTTACCTTTAATTGATTCTGTCTGATCGAGATAAAGTTCTTCACTTGCATAACCACTTGCTTTATACCCTTCTTTTAGCACTGCTTTAGATCTTGATAGAGAAGAGCTTCTTATTCTTCTCCCGGTGCTGCTTCTTTGACTTCGACTGACGATCTAGCTCCATCTGATGATTGTGATCTACCTGTTGCTTAATAAGTTGTGTTGTTACTCGCTTATATCATATGCCAGATAGGCTGGGTCAAAAGAAAGAATATAGTAAAGACGGCGGAAGTTCAGAGTTTGATCTTTGCTTAGGCAGGCAGGAGCTAGCAGGCTGGGTATTTACTGGTTTCTATGCTGGGTGCTCGATATACTCAATGAAATGTTAGATGCGCTATAGGAGGCCCCTATTTGAAGCTAATTTAAGAATCCAGTTTCCATTCTTATCAACTAGGGAAAGAAATCGTTATCAGAGCGAAAATCTGAGATGCTATGCAAGAGAGTGAAATTCAAATGAATGAGTTGGATAGTTGATGAGTTGAGATGCTGTGGAAGCTGTTCGAAAGGAAAGTGAAGTGAGAGTGCAATCTACTGGTGAGGAAGAAAGAGCTGGATCACAGATGTATTAGTCTACAGATACAGATAGAGCTGGAGAAGAACTGAAAGTAGAGGCGAGGGCTCGGGAATCAAAGCCTGAAAGCCAGTACTCAGCCTTGCTCTCGGGAATCAAAGCCTGAAAGCCAGTACTCAGCCTTGCTCTCGGGAATCAAAGCCTGAAAGCCAGTACTCAGCCTTGCTCTCGGGAATCAAAGCCTGAAAGCCAGTACTCAGCCTTGCTCTCGGGAATCAAAGCCTGAAAGCCAGTACTCAGCCTTGCTCTCGGGAATCAAAGCCTGAAAGCCAGTACTCAGCCTTGCTCTCGGGAATCAAAGCCTGAAAGCCAGTACTCAGCCTTGCTCTCGGGAATCAAAGCCTGAAAGCCAGTACTCAGCCTTGCTCTCGGGAATCAAAGCCTGAAAGCCAGTACTCAGCCTTGCTCTCGGGAATCAAAGCCTGAAAGCCAGTACTCAGCCTTGCTCTCGGGAATCAAAGCCTGAAAGCCAGTACTCAGCCTTGCTCTCGGGAATCAAAGCCTGAAAGCCAGTACTCAGCCTTGCTCTCGGGAATCAAAGCCTGAAAGCCAGTACTCAGCCTTGCTCTCGGGAATCAAAGCCTGAAAGCCAGTACTCAGCCTTGCTCTCGGGAATCAAAGCCTGAAAGCCAGTACTCAGCCTTGCTCTCGGGAATCAAAGCCTGAAAGCCAGTACTCAGCCTTGCTCTCGGGAATCAAAGCCTGAAAGCCAGTACTCAGCCTTGCTCTCGGGAATCAAAGCCTGAAAGCCAGTACTCAGCCTTGCTCTCGGGAATCAAAGCCTGAAAGCCAGTACTCAGCCTTGCTCTCGGGAATCAAAGCCTGAAAGCCAGTACTCAGCCTTGCTCTCGGGAATCAAAGCCTGAAAGCCAGTACTCAGCCTTGCTCTCGGGAATCAAAGCCTGAAAGCCAGTACTCAGCCTTGCTCTCGGGAATCAAAGCCTGAAAGCCAGTACTCAGCCTTGCTCTCGGGAATCAAAGCCTGAAAGCCAGTACTCAGCCTTGCTCTCGGGAATCAAAGCCTGAAAGCCAGTACTCAGCCTTGCTCTCGGGAATCAAAGCCTGAAAGCCAGTACTCAGCCTTGCTCTCGGGAATCAAAGCCTGAAAGCCAGTACTCAGCCTTGCTCTCGGGAATCAAAGCCTGAAAGCCAGTACTCAGCCTTGCTCTCGGGAATCAAAGCCTGAAAGCCAGTACTCAGCCTTGCTCTCGGGAATCAAAGCCTGAAAGCCAGTACTCAGCCTTGCTCTCGGGAATCAAAGCCTGAAAGCCAGTACTCAGCCTTGCTCTCGGGAATCAAAGCCTGAAAGCCAGTACTCAGCCTTGCTCTCGGGAATCAAAGCCTGAAAGCCAGTACTCAGCCTTGCTCTCGGGAATCAAAGCCTGAAAGCCAGTACTCAGCCTTGCTCTCGGGAATCAAAGCCTGAAAGCCAGTACTCAGCCTTGCTCTCGGGAATCAAAGCCTGAAAGCCAGTACTCAGCCTTGCTCTCGGGAATCAAAGCCTGAAAGCCAGTACTCAGCCTTGCTCTCGGGAATCAAAGCCTGAAGCCAGTTGCTCTCGCGGAATCAAAGCCTGAAAGCCAGGGAAGTCAGAATGGAGCTCCGGGGTCCCAGGCTTGCTCTTCAGTGCCTCAGCCTGCTGCTATGTAGTTACAGACTGAAACCGGTCAGTGAAGGATTGAACTCAGTAGTATAAGATACAAGCCCACTACTCATCCTATAAGTACTGAAAGTCCAGAATTGCTACCCAAAACACGGGAAAACGGAAAAAGATCATTTCCATCTGGTCATCTATTAGGTAAAATGGCTTCGCTACCAAAAAACACGGGAAAACGTAAAATTGGGATTGGAAATCGGAGCTCTATTAGGTAAATTTCCTTCGCTGCCTTTTTTGCCGGTAAAACGTGAAATTCTCATTCCAATCCGGTGCTCTATTAGCGCCAAGCAACTACGGCTGTTGCGCGGCAGGAGCTTCTTTCTGGGTGCTACCTTTTTTGCCGGGAATTGGTGAGCTTGAGACTGAGGGCAGCTAGCTTCATTCTTAGCCTCCGGGGGCTAAGTTTCTCTTTCTTAGAAAAGATAGAATGAAAGTGCTTTTAAAGAGAGAATGAAAGTGAGCCAGAGGAGTTTTGCCAGAGGATGGGTCGACAAGGGAAGCTGCATACTTCATCATAGGGCTTAAGGGGAGGCGAGGTCTACTTCCGTTACTACTATAGGGCAGTGCAGAGAAACAGGCAATTCACTTACCGCAGCACAAGCACCGCTCCCGGGGACATTCAAAATAACAGATAATCGAACTGATGAAACTCGACTTGAAGAAGCACCCAAAGACACTCCATTTAAAGAAGCACCAAAAGCAACCATCCTTGGACCACTACTATAAGGGGCTGGAACAACACTTGAAACAAATCATTCCTTCCTTACTAAAAGACCCGCACACCTCAAAGACTGATTCAACTCGGTATTCAACTGGCAGCTGGCAACTCAACCTGAATTCTTCTCTTGCTCCTGTGACCTCAGTGAGTTTAGTGCTTCTGCCTCACCTCTTTCTACTCTACCTCTGGCAACTGGCAACAAAAATGACTACTTTTTGAGTGTTTTTGGCAGAGAAATAAGAGTTAGATGTCAGGGTTCGACTCCTTTTAGTGGTAGATCCGTTTTGCCCGTGATTAAATGCAGTAGCTATGGACTGAAAGCAATAAAAGGGAGACTAATGGAGTAGGCAGTAAGCCTAAGAGAGGAGCGCGGCTAACGAGTCAGATTGATTCCCCGAAGAGTTAGGCTTGAGTTTAGGTCCTTCGTTTTTCGTTTTAGACAAAAGAGTGGGAATGTAGCTAATGGGTGAAAGTGAAAGGATGAAATGGGTAGTATGGGCTTTCGAGCTAGTAAGAGCAGGGTTCGAGGCTAGTAATAGAAGGCTTGTTAGCAGTGGTTCAATTGCTAGTTTGTCGTGGGGTAAGTCTTGTTAGTACTGGTTTGATTCTCTATTTTTTGTCAAGGATCCAGACCTGTTGTTAAAGAGAGGTAGTTAGCCAGCTTTTCTTCTTTTATTGGGTGACTTCTTTGATTCGTGTATTGGTTGACAGCTTTTCTTCTTTTATTGGGTGACTTCTTTGATTCGTGTATTGGTTGACAGCTTTTCTTCTTTTATTGGGTGACTTCTTTGATTCGTGTATTGGTTGACAGCTTTTCTTCTTTTATTGGGTGACTTCTTTGATTCGTGTATTGGTTGACAGCTTTTCTTCTTTTATTGGGTGACTTCTTTGATTCGTGTATTGGTTGACAGCTTTTCTTCTTTTATTGGGTGACTTCTTTGATTCGTGTATTGGTTGACAGCTTTTCTTCTTTTATTGGGTGACTTCTTTGATTCGTGTATTGGTTGACAGCTTTTCTTCTTTTATTGGGTGACTTCTTTGATTCGTGTATTGGTTGACAGCTTTTCTTCTTTTATTGGGTGACTTCTTTGATTCGTGTATTGGTTGACAGCTTTTCTTCTTTTATTGGGTGACTTCTTTGATTCGTGTATTGGTTGACAGCTTTTCTTCTTTTATTGGGTGACTTCTTTGATTCGTGTATTGGTTGACAGCTTTTCTTCTTTTATTGGGTGACTTCTTTGATTCGTGTATTGGTTGACAGCTTTTCTTCTTTTATTGGGTGACTTCTTTGATTCGTGTATTGGTTGACAGCTTTTCTTCTTTTATTGGGTGACTTCTTTGATTCGTGTATTGGTTGACAGCTTTTCTTCTTTTATTGGGTGACTTCTTTGATTCGTGTATTGGTTGACAGCTTTTCTTCTTTTATTGGGTGACTTCTTTGATTCGTGTATTGGTTGACAGCTTTTCTTCTTTTATTGGGTGACTTCTTTGATTCGTGTATTGGTTGACAGCTTTTCTTCTTTTATTGGGTGACTTCTTTGATTCGTGTATTGGTTGACAGCTTTTCTTCTTTTATTGGGTGACTTCTTTGATTCGTGTATTGGTTGACAGCTTTTCTTCTTTTATTGGGTGACTTCTTTGATTCGTGTATTGGTTGACAGCTTTTCTTCTTTTATTGGGTGACTTCTTTGATTCGTGTATTGGTTGACAGCTTTTCTTCTTTTATTGGGTGACTTCTTTGATTCGTGTATTGGTTGACAGCTTTTCTTCTTTTATTGGGTGACTTCTTTGATTCGTGTATTGGTTGACAGCTTTTCTTCTTTTATTGGGTGACTTCTTTGATTCGTGTATTGGTTGACAGCTTTTCTTCTTTTATTGGGTGACTTCTTTGATTCGTGTATTGGTTGACAGCTTTTCTTCTTTTATTGGGTGACTTCTTTGATTCGTGTATTGGTTGACAGCTTTTCTTCTTTTATTGGGTGACTTCTTTGATTCGTGTATTGGTTGACAGCTTTTCTTCTTTTATTGGGTGACTTCTTTGATTCGTGTATTGGTTGACAGCTTTTCTTCTTTTATTGGGTGACTTCTTTGATTCGTGTATTGGTTGACAGCTTTTCTTCTTTTATTGGGTGACTTCTTTGATTCGTGTATTGGTTGACAGCTTTTCTTCTTTTATTGGGTGACTTCTTTGATTCGTGTATTGGTTGACAGCTTTTCTTCTTTTATTGGGTGACTTCTTTGATTCGTGTATTGGTTGACAGCTTTTCTTCTTTTATTGGGTGACTTCTTTGATTCGTGTATTGGTTGACAGCTTTTCTTCTTTTATTGGGTGACTTCTTTGATTCGTGTATTGGTTGACAGCTTTTCTTCTTTTATTGGGTGACTTCTTTGATTCGTGTATTGGTTGACAGCTTTTCTTCTTTTATTGGGTGACTTCTTTGATTCGTGTATTGGTTGACAGCTTTTCTTCTTTTATTGGGTGACTTCTTTGATTCGTGTATTGGTTGACAGCTTTTCTTCTTTTATTGGGTGACTTCTTTGATTCGTGTATTGGTTGACAGCTTTTCTTCTTTTATTGGGTGACTTCTTTGATTCGTGTATTGGTTGACAGCTTTTCTTCTTTTATTGGGTGACTTCTTTGATTCGTGTATTGGTTGACAGCTTTTCTTCTTTTATTGGGGAATCATTTCTGAGTCGTGTATTGGTTGACAGCTTTTCTTCTTTGACTATACTTATACTAGTCTCCTTCTTTTCCTGGTATAGTCAACTTCTTTCTTTGCTATATACTTGTACTTTGCTATATACATTTGCTATATACATATTAGTCAACTTCTTTTCTTTGGTTCAGTAAGGAATAGCTTGTGTCGTAGCAATTCAATATAGAGTTTTTCTATGAGAACTCATAATTCAAGTGAGAGTCAATAGACTGAGGGGACGGTATGGTCTAGCGCATACTGATATAGAATGCACTCAGAAACAGTAGAATGAAAGAAGGGGTAGCGAGAATGATATCCATGAAGGGCGATTCTAACAAGAGATATGAAATGCAAGGCAAGAGTCTCGCGGAGGTCACTCCAGTCTAGTAACAAGGAAAGTCAGAATCGTCTCCAGTAGGAGAAATACACTGTCCTCAGAATTTGTAGCAAGTGGGCAAGTCCGCATTAGCCCTCTACGGAATCCCGGACCCAAGACTCACTGTAGTATTAGTAAGGATGCGCATAAGGTATAGGAATCAGAATGGATGTCAGGAAACACAGAAAGGGTAGCTGGAGTCGTGCAGTCGAGTAGTAGTCGTAACGAAAACTGAACCAAGGAATCCCGCTCATTAGTCTACTAAGCAGGGTGATGTGTCTAGGTGTGCCAGCGCCCTCAAGTCGTAAATACATAATTCCACTAAGTAGTCACAGACAAGTAGTACGATAGGGAAATAGGGAATCACACTCTCAATTCAAAGACATAAACCTAGCAGTCCAAGCCTTATTCAACAGGAGGGGCTACAATCATACTCATCGGCGTCATAATCTTACTATCTATATCGGTATTCCAGGACCCACTTTAACTCACAGGTAGCCCATGCCTTACTCGCTAGCCACACTCCTCCCTATCTATTGTTTCAAACTTCCCCTACAGCTTTCAATGCCTATGTTTGAGTTAGGACCTTCCCGTACTCTCTTTTATTCTGCTACAGCTAACAGGCTCTTCTACTATTCACTATAGGATCGCGAACTTACAACTATAAGAGTAGCACCAATGGTTCCAAAAGAGTTGAACCAATGCTGCCAAGCCGAGCTGCCCACTCTGTAGCTCCTCAGCGAAACTCTTTCAACTAGGGCTGTTGTAGCTCAATCTGCTAGTTAGTCATTAAAGTGTTAGAATAGGGAGAAGTAGCATTGGACTTGGAATAGGGAGAAGTAGCATTGGACTTATTGGTCTCAGTCAGTAGACACGTAATAAGGATGAAGTGACGCAATACAGAGAGTAGAAGCAAGGGGAGGCATCCTTAGAAACAAAACCGCAGGAGAGCCTTAAAAGCAAGAAAGGTAGACTGAAAATGGGTAGTAAGACCATAGCTGGTAGAGGCATAGTTAAAGGTATGAGCTACAGGCCAAGAGACGGGGAAGTCCAACTAAGCGAAAGCCAGAGTAAGAATGAGATCTAGGGGAGTAAGCCCAAGAGACATGAGTTTTTGTTCGATAGCTAGTATCCGGATCGGTAGTTCTAGTTTGATAGTTCGGGGGGAAAGATCTACTTCTCCGGGGCGGAGTAACAGAATGAGATGCTGGATCTAAAGCCTGAGTTTGAGACATCGGTCTTGTTGTAGTGTGTCGGTATCGGTTCGATCTTTGCTACTATAAGTCCCACTCTTTTCCTGCAGTGCCTAAAGCCCCTTTGTTACTAGTTGATTTCCTGGTTGCGAGTTATACCCTTCTAGTAGTCGTAGTTAGCTTGTGAAACTTCTATCTTATGAATATGAGTATCGGCTAGCTGGAAGTTATAGAAGAATCATAGGTGAAATACAGCGGCAATCAAGTAAGTCGTAAGGGTTAGGGCAAATACAAAGATGTGGTGTAGTTGTAGAGTTGTGGATCCGGATGTCCAGCTCAATTCTCTATTCAAATAGCCAGTCTTATCCGAAGTGAGCTTAGTCGTAGTGATATCCGCCTTGCCAGTAGTAGCTAATTCTAGTATGCCCAAGCTCGAGCTCTGTTATCAGTGGATTGATTCTTGTTATGAGTAAGTGCGGTTCTATCTCCCTATGTGCTCTAGCATCGTACCCATTAGTAGAAGAGTCGAAGGTGAACTAAAGAAGAGAGAGAGAGTTTGAGAGTTTACTTAACACCGGCAGAATAGCTCAATTGACTGAAAAACTCGTTTGATTGAAGATGTGTTTTCCGTCTACTGCCACAGTACTGACACAGTATAGAAAAACATAGGTTCAATTAATTCTATCTTTATTAAGGAAACCAGAAAGAAGGGACTGGGGATTCAACAAGAGCCCGAGACTACCCAGCTACAGGCTTACTCACTAACAGCTCATTCCAGGCTTTTACTACTGAGCTCCATTCCGAGACACCGGGAGAGAAGGCTGATATCCACTACTTTGACTCCTTAGCTACGGGCTGCAAGCAACGAGTGAAATTCTGAGCCTCCGGAGAGCGAGGCTAAGGCAACAGAGCTGCAGGCTGCAATTGGTGGAGTTGATTCTGAGCCCACTTGGTTTCATTCTTTCGCTACTGATTCTAAGGCCACTACTACTGAGCTACAGCCTAAGGTAAGTGAGCTCAATTCTTAGTCCTAGCTCTAAGGCTTCCACTTACGAGTTTGATTCTGTGACTCGCGGGTTTCACTCTTCTACTTACTCGTTTGATTCTGTGACTGTAACTCGCTACCGCGCAACATTAGTAGTTGCTTGGTGGTTTCAGTCTGTCTCTACTGGCTTTGATTCTCATTTTCCTCAGTTCAATTCTTTGTTCTATGCTTGATTCTTATTAGTAGTGGTGTCGATTCCGGGTAGTACTCGATTCCTAGTTGTTCGTTTGATTCTCCCTTCCTGGGACCTAAATCATAGTTGAGAGCTCGATTCCCCGGCATACAAACTCATTCTTTGACTGCTTAGTTCAATTCTAACTTACTCCATGAAAACCTAACCGCCTTTCTTGCATTCTGACTTCTGTCTTTTATTCCCTTAAGTACATACCGCTACTCCTCATACCCTATTAGCACATATGCTATTGCGAATAAGTAGTGAAAGTCCGAGTGTTGAGTTCCAGTCTGCCTTTACTGCCTTCCATTCCCACTTATTAGGTGTTGTCTTAGCGCAATAGGGGAAGTTTGAAAGCAAGGAGGGGCAGACTCAAACTGGAGTAAGTCAGGCTTGTTTCTGGGAGAGCTCTGGAAGGCTTGGCTACTGTCCGCTCTTTGAGTTCTGTCATTCTAGTTTCATTCCTTAGTGCGAGGTCTCGGCCTTCTATTCAGGTCTTTGATTCTTTATTTCTAGTTGGATTCTTGTTAGGCGGGTAGTTCAAGTCTGTATTTCGAGCTCAAGTATTAGGAGTCGTAGTTGGCTTCCTATTTATGAGTTCAAGTGAGTTGGGCACTGTTGAATTCCTAGTTTCTGGTTAAAGTCTGATAAGTAGTCGTGGAAGAGTGCAAAGGGAAATGAAGAATGAAAGCAAGGAGGGGCAGACTCAAACTGGAGTAAGTCAGGCTTGTTTCTGGGAGAGCTCTGGAAGGCTTGGCTACTGTCCGCTCTTTGAGTTCTGTCATTCTAGTTTCATTCCTTAGTGCGAGGTCTCGGCCTTCTATTCAGGTCTTTGATTCTTTATTTCTAGTTGGATTCTTGTTAGGCGGGTAGTTCAAGTCTGTATTTCGAGCTCAAGTATTAGGAGTCGTAGTTGGCTTCCTATTTATGAGTTCAAGTGAGTTGGGCACTGTTGAATTCCTAGTTTCTGGTTAAAGTCTGATAAGTAGTCGTGGAAGAGTGCAAAGGGAAATGAAGAATGAAAGCAAGGAGTGTAAGCCTAAAACTAAGGAGCGGAAGACCCTAGCATAGGAATGAAAGGAACAAGTTGCAGAAGGTAGAGAAAAAGTAAGGCTTGGAAGCTAATGAAATAAGGCTTGTACTACTAAGTGGAATTCTGTATTTAACTCCTTGAGAGCGTTGCCAGGCCCACTACATCCTGATTCTTTGACTAATGAGAGGGAAACTCTGCTATGTGCCACCAATACTCATTCTCATTCTAGCTTTCCTTACTTTCCGTCTGAAAACTCCTTAGTATTTGTATTATCTAGCAGGGAGCGCGGTAGGCTACAAGACAGGAGAGGTAGATTCAAACAAGGAAGCACGGGGCTTAGAGCAGGGAGTGGAAGAGACAAACTCGAACTACGCCAATAAAGTAAGGAGTGGACAAAAAAGAGAGAATGAAAGCAAGGAGTGTAAGCCTAAAACTAAGGAGCGGAAGACCCTAGCATAGGAATGAAAGGAACAAGTTGCAGAAGGTAGAGAAAAAGTAAGGCTTGGAAGCTAATGAAATAAGGCTTGTACTACTAAGTGGAATTCTGTATTTAACTCCTTGAGAGCGTTGCCAGGCCCACTACATCCTGATTCTTTGACTAATGAGAGGGAAACTCTGCTATGTGCCACCAATACTCATTCTCATTCTAGCTTTCCTTACTTTCCGTCTGAAAACTCCTTAGTATTTGTATTATCTAGCAGGGAGCGCGGTAGGCTACAAGACAGGAGAGGTAGATTCAAACAAGGAAGCACGGGGCTTAGAGCAGGGAGTGGAAGAGACAAACTCGAACTACGCCAATAAAGTAAGGAGTGGACAAAAAAGAGAGAATGAAAGCAAGGAGGGGAAGGCAGGAATGTAAGGCTAAAAGCAAGGAGTAGCGGACTCAAACCCATAAACCAGAATTTCCATAAGTAGTTGTTGAGTCAGAGTTTTTAGTGGCTTTGTGGATGAAGCTAACAAGTAAGATGGAAAGCAAGTAGTGAAAGTTGGAAGCTACAACTAACGAATTAAAGTATTAGTTCGTTCCCGGGAGTGTAAGTTTGGCAAAGGAGTATAAGAATCGAAGGCTGGGTCTAAGCCTTAGAGTCAGGAGTGGAAGAGTTCAAGGCGAGATAGGGAATACAGATGTGAAGTGTTAGATAGGGAGTGACGGAGTGAGATATCCGTCTTGCTTTGTTGGTGTGAGTTCTGTATTCTTGTATTCATTCCTAGTTCTGAGTTCAAGCCTTGTTGGCATTAGTGATCGTCTTCAAAGTGTCCGTTGTTGTCTTGTTATCGGTGGTTTCATTCCAAGTTTCTTGTTTCATTCTTTTACTTATTAGTTAAATTCCGACTTGCCTTAGCACAGAATCCATTTTTTCTCTGATAACAAGCGAGTTAACCTGGAAAGGAATCCTTTGAGGCTCTAACTTCCCTTACGCGTAGAATGAAATTGAACTAACACACTGTAAACTCTTCCTTTAGCTTAAGAGCACTTGTTTGTTCTTGTTGTGTTGGGCCGAGTAAACAAGATCTTAGCGCATTAGCTTCAGCAGATGAGCATTCTTTAGTGATTCCCATTAGTAAGTTGGGTCTGACTTTATTCTTTTAGTAAGTTGGGTCTGACTTGATTCTGGAAAAGACTGCTTCCCGGTGTAGTGAATGCATTGATGCGGAAAAGTGGGAATATAGTCAGTGTGCCACGAGTTACTCCTTTCTTCTTTTCGTCTTTCTTTTGCCTTTCTTCTTTTCGTCTTTCTTTTGCCTTTCTTCTTTTCGTCTTTCTTTTGCCTTTCTTCTTTTCGTCTTTCTTTTGCCTTTCTTCTTTTCGTCTTTCTTTTGCCTTTCTTCTTTTCGTCTTTCTTTTGCCTTTCTTCTTTTCGTCTTTCTTTTGCCTTTCTTCTTTTCGTCTTTCTTTTGCCTTTCTTCTTTTCGTCTTTCTTTTGCCTTTCTTCTTTTCGTCTTTCTTTTGCCTTTCTTCTTTTCGTCTTTCTTTTGCCTTTCTTCTTTTCGTCTTTCTTTTGCCTTTCTTCTTTTCGTCTTTCTTTTGCCTTTCTTCTTTTCGTCTTTCTTTTGCCTTTCTTCTTTTCGTCTTTCTTTTGCCTTTCTTCTTTTCGTCTTTCTTTTGCCTTTCTTCTTTTCGTCTTTCTTTTGCCTTTCTTCTTTTCGTCTTTCTTTTGCCTTTCTTCTTTTCGTCTTTCTTTTGCCTTTCTTCTTTTCGTCTTTCTTTTGCCTTTCTTCTTTTCGTCTTTCTTTTGCCTTTCTTCTTTTCGTCTTTCTTTTGCCTTTCTTCTTTTCGTCTTTCTTTTGCCTTTCTTCTTTTCGTCTTTCTTTTGCCTTTCTTCTTTTCGTCTTTCTTTTGCCTTTCTTCTTTTCGTCTTTCTTTTGCCTTTCTTCTTTTCGTCTTTC
>PYDT01000122.1:200009-234432 GCA_004837865.1 Musa balbisiana
TCCACTCTACTGGATACTCACCTTCCTTGAGAACAGTTGAACTCTCAAAACCTAAAACACTGGACTTGCACATGACTAACGCACAACTACAAACTACGTTGCTTGTTCGGTAATAACTCTCACTCATTAATGAACTCCGGATTCTCATCTCGCTTATGATCTCTCTCTTTCTAAGACAAGAAAAGATAGGTGGATCGAACTGGTGCTAACAAGGATAAACATGACTATATAGAAATGAGCTACTGTTGGAAAGAATGGAACCGCTACGGACATAGTGACTTCTCTTTCTGTAGCAAACAACAGCAAGTGCTTTTTCATTGAACAATAAGAGCTATGGTTGGGGTGTATAGTATAAGTCAAAGAATCCAACTTAGCAGTAACAGACCTCCGCCCGCCAAGCAACAGCGTAAGGACTCTATGAAAGCTAAAAGACTTGAAGACGGGAGTTTACATACTAGCACTCGCACA
The DNA here is from genome assembly GCA_004837865.1 of Musa balbisiana. Taxonomy (NCBI): domain Eukaryota; kingdom Viridiplantae; phylum Streptophyta; class Magnoliopsida; order Zingiberales; family Musaceae; genus Musa; species Musa balbisiana. The sequence continues at coordinate 200,478 of PYDT01000122.1, forward strand.
TAGTCATTTAAGACGGGAGTGGCAGGCTAAGGGGAGCAGAGCAGTATTCTTCATTTACTGTTATTAGTTGAGAGCGCTGGACTGTGTGCTACGTCCTTCTCCTTATTCTTGTACTAATGAGTTCAATCCTGCCCGTGTCCATACACTGCTTCATTCTCTTGTTTTCATCCTTACCTACAGGACAAATAGGATCGATCAATAGAAATAACTTCACTATTGCTTCCAATACTTCTTCTTGTGAGAAAGAATACACCTACTGCTTATAGGTCCAAAACTGCCTATAGGGAATAACAAGCTAATACCTAGGGGTCCAACGCGGATATAACGAATTGAACTCAAAAATACCAGAAACAAGACCTCCCCCATGAGATTAGACTGTTCCCATACTCCAGTGGAATGAAACTACCAACACCCCGGACTTACTGCCCTACTTGTTAGCTGACAACCTAACTCGCCTGTAGCCCAAGCCTTACTTCATAGCTAGAGTCTCCCCTTCCTGTCTTTGACTGTTCCACTGCTTTATCTCATCCCGACACTCATGCCTAAAAGTCTGTGATGACAAACTATACGACTCGGCAATTGGAGGATTGTGTAATAGGCGAGCACATCTAATAGTAGACTAATAGCGGTAAGCATCTGAATGGAACTGATTAGTAGCAGCAGACCTAAGCCCAGAGTCGCCCGAGACCTATCTCTCTCATACATGTCCGAGCCTTACTTGAGTTTGTCCCCTGCTTAGACTCCCGCCTTACATTCCAGTGCTACAAGGACTTCAGCAGTAAACTCGGAATCCCACTCATAAGTCAGAATCGAGCAAGTAAGCCAAGGAGTCAACCCGCAACTAAAGAACTCGATCCAGCAGTCAAAGCCTTACCACTATGTGTTCAATGTCCCATCCATCCTTATTGCCTCTTATCTAACCCTTGACTCTAAGTCGTGCTTGTTAGTAGAAAGCTGATGAAACCCCTGGCTGAACCTAAGGGAGACATTTCTGATTTCACCACATAAAGATTGGTTTTATATTCCCTATTTGCATTCTGAAACCCCGAAGAACAAATATGAATTACCTAACTAGAGAACTTACCCCGCAACCCAAGCTCCAAGCCTTGTTCGGTAGCTTCACTTTTGCACTCCCAACTCCAAGTGTCGGCTAAAGTACGCTTCTCCCTGTGCTATAAGTCTTGCTTATGGGCTTAGCTCCTCTACAACAAACTCGAAAACGGAAACACTGACACACACCCTCGGACTTACTGCCTATAGGGCCACCAGTGCCTGGCTTTACTCTAGATGAGTCTTATTATATCCAATGCCGCAATTAGGTAATGCTCCTAAACCCCAGAATCGAAATAGCACTCCTCACCTAGGGGATTAGACTTGCTCCTGACATTCCTATGTTAAAGTTTCAAACAAAGTACTCCTCACTTGCTTTCTTGCTTGTCAGAGGCCTACTCGCGAACTTCCACTCATGACTTTTCTCCTTAAACTATTGCCTTAGACTCTTATTCTTCCTCATTTCGTTCTTTAGTTCTCTCTTTTGGCTTAGACACTAACCTTCCAATCTTGTTTCATTTAATACGCACAGCTAGCCTTTCATTCCTTCCTCTTATTCTGAAGTAGAATAGTGGGTTGCCCGGGATAGGAAGTTCGAATTGCATTCATTAGTCGAAGAACTCGATCGCGTAGCTCAAGCCGTATTCACCAGCAGTAAAAGCCGCTGTAATTCCAACACATTACATCCTTATGGCATATTCTCTTTGTACGCCCCTCCAGCCAGTGAGTAACCAAGCAAAGAACTCTCCTCCTAGGCTCCCATCCCTTCTTGGTATTCTATTTTCATCTTGGATTCTGTGACTATGAACTATGAGACTGAGACTGCTCCTTCCAAGAATCAAACTGTGCCCACAGCGACAACAAACTGATATAAGGAATTCAAATCGAATTGAAGAAGAAATACTCGGCGGTGAACGAACAACTTAACTAGGGAAAACTGAGACTTTCACTGGAAACTCGGAAATCATACTGACTACTAGCAGAATGGAGCTATCGCCTAACTGCCTTACTGCCTTTACTTTGAAGAAGACTATTATTAGAATCAAACCACTGAGTTGAAGCCTGTAGCTCGGAACTCAGACTCAAACCGACCGGACTCAGAATCGAGCTGAGTTCCCTTAGACTCAAACCTATGAGTAGCAGCCCGAACCCTAGTTTCCCGGCCAAGTCACTACTAACAGGAAAGTCAGAACAAAACGATAGGCTGTTCGAGTGCTTGTTTAATCCTGAGTTGCATCTGGTTTCCTTAATAAAGAGAGTAAACGTGATCCTATGTTTCCCATACAGTGTAAGTAGACGGGAAAGATTAGTCATTTCGAAGTTGTTTATCAGCCAGAATGAAGTTATTCTTACAGTGTTAAGTCAGATCTATTCTTTCTAAATTCACTACGAGCCTAGCTTGCCCCCTCGCCTCCCCTAGCAACAAAACGGCACCTATACCCTAGCCTCAAAACTCAATCTCTCCCTTAACTCCCCGAGTCACTGAAGTCTGCCTTCCTAGCCCACCCGAGCCTAGTAATAGAATTAAGAGTTGCGGTAACCACTCGACCCTAGCTAAGGAATGAAAGAAGCCTAGTCTAAGAATGAAACCAGTAACCAGTAGAATGAAACCAATACATCGGAAAGCAGACTCAGAATGAAACCAGTAAAGACAGAGAATAGAGCTCAGTTAACTCAGAATGCAGCTATGTTAAGCTAAGGTCTCTAACAAGTACTGCTCGGAATGGAGCTACCCAATTACAGACTAAACCCAGTCAGTTATAGACTCGAACCAGTGCGCCTCAGCCTCACCCGGGTACGGCTCTGAATGGACCTAGCAGCCTCAGAATGGAACTAGTCAATAGTAGACTCAGAATTGCCCTAAGGAGACTCAGAATTGAAAGAAGTAGTCAAAGAATGAGAATGACAGCCAGTAAGTAGCAGCCTGAGCTCCACCAATGACAGAATAAACCCACTAAAAGAAAGAATGAAACCAGTGCCAATCAGCCTTAAAGCAGCGCATCCAAGACTGAAACTACTCCTACGGAGAATGGAGCTACCCAATTACAGACTGAAACCGGTTGGACAGAGACTGAAACGGGGCAGACAGAGACTCAACCCACCGAGTAGCAGCCTGAAGCAGCAGTGAGAATGGAGCTCAGTAGCTCGAGCCTGTAGCTCAGGGGACTCAGCCTTGCACCTAGGAGTATCAGCCTTAGCTTCAGCAACCGCAGCCTAGGAACCAATAGCTAGAGACTAAACCCAGTAAGACAGAGAATGGAACTGCTACGGATCAGACTGAGCTCCCGGAGTCTAAGAGCCAAACCAGTAAGACAGAGCCTTCGCTGTCGGAGCCTGTCCGAGGGAAGACTCAGAATGAAACCACTCAGTAGCAGCCTGTCAGGAGTGGTGAGACGACTCAGAATGAGCTCCGTAAAGCAGACTCAGAATGAAACCAGTAACCAGTAGAATGAAACCAATACATCGGAAAGCAGACTCAGAATGAAACCAGTAACCAGTAGAATGAAACCAATACATCGGAAAGCAGACTCAGAATGAAACCAGTAACCAGTAGAATGAAACCAATACATCGGAAAGCAGACTCAGAATGAAACCAGTAAGACAGAGAATAGAGCTCAGTTAACTCAGAATGCAGCTATGTTAAGCTAAGGTCTCTAACAAGTACTGCTCGGAATGGAACTAGTCAATAGTAGACTCAGAATTGCCCTAAGGAGACTCAGAATTGCCCTAAGGAGACTCAGAATTGCCCTAAGGAGACTCAGAATTGCCCTAAGGAGACTCAGAATTGCCCTAAGGAGACTCAGAATTGCCCTAAGGAGACTCAGAATTGCCCTAAGGAGACTCAGAATTGCCCTAAGGAGACTCAGAATTGCCCTAAGGAGACTCAGAATTGCCCTAAGGAGACTCAGAATTGCAGTCAAAGAATGGAACTAGTGGGTATCAGACTGTAGCTCCTAGTAGTAGAGTTGGGGAAATCAGATCTTTACGTTTTCCCGGGATTTTTGAACGCATTGGAATTTCCCTTAATAGCTGGGTGAAAAACATGGATTATTGGCGTTTTCCCCGTGTTTTTTCGTTGTCAAGGAAATTCCCTTAATAGACCGATCAAAATCACTTCCAATTTCACGAAACCCGGGGATTTTGGTAGCAAAGTCAGGAGTCGCTTGTACCTTTCACTACTGAGCTACTGGGTTTGAGGCCTCCACTGACCGGTTTCAGGCTAAGGTGACAGAGCTAGAGGCTGAGGTGAGGGAGAGCTAGTCTGTCATGGTGTGAGCTCAGTCTGAGTCCGGTCGGTTTGATTCTCTGTCTTACTGGTTTGATTCTGCCTTTCTTACTTGTCTGCTTGCCCGGTGTCTGGGCTGCCCCTTCGGATTCAGGGCGGATGTCGCCACTTGTTATATTACGCCAGTGGAGTCCGTCCCTTTTACACCTAGCCCAGCCAAGCTAGCTCCTAGTTTCAAGAGCGGGATCGGCTCTAATCGAGTGGAAGCTGTAGCTGACTATGATTCTGCGGGAAGACAATCTATATATACAGGGCTCGATAAGATGGATATTCCAATTCAGAACAGCAAAAGTCGAGTGAGAAAGGAAGCAGTTAGAGCAGTGATATTAGCATTAGATAGACAAAAAGGTCACCAACCAACGCATAGCTTCAATCACTTAAACCAACGCATAGCTTCAATCACTTATATGTAATGCTCGAGAGTGAAATGCAAATGAATGAGTTGCAGAAAAGTCGCTGAATGTCCTGTTAGAAAGGAAAGTAACGTTTGGGTTTCAAGATAAGGATCCGTAATAGATGCTCCAAGTCCAAGTCAAGTCGTAGAGATCTTCAGCGGTAAGTTTGTTGAGTTCTGTTCTGCTCACGGTAGTGGGAGTTAGAAGCAAGTCCTTTCTTCGTCGTGGTATCGGCTAACGTGAGTTCTATATGATCTTAATTTCCCTCGCCCAACAGTTCTTGCAAGAGTCGTATTGAGTCTCGCTCGTATCAAGTCTGGTTGTCACCTATCCTCCTGAAGTATCTCGGGGGAAAGGAAGCAGCGCGTATATCTCGGTGTTGTCGACGAAGCGGGAATAGAAAGATAGATGGGATAACAGCCCTTTTGTGAGTAGTGGGGGAAGAGGTCAGCTAAGGGAGTAGACTTGGTCCTGATAGTTAATTATGATTAGTGTCTGGATTTCCATCTGTCTTTTGCTAGCTTAGTTCTATAGTTCATAGTGGATTTCCCTGCCCGGATTCTTTGCCTTGGAGATCTTATCCGGTGATTGAGTATGAGAGAAGAAGCTTTGCCATTAAAGTTATGATCTGGTGCAGATGAATTGAATCAAGAGTGAAGTTACTTTATTACTAGAGAATATTTATTACTTATTAGCCGCGGAAGAGGCAATGACGCAATAAACTACAAGTGGAGAATGCACTTCTTAACACAAGACAAGGGCGCACGCTAAGGTACCCGCTCGCTAACGCATACAAAGGCCACTTCTCTTCTTTCTTTCTCTTCAGGGGAACTCTGCTTGCTGGAACTCAGCTTGCTTTACTCTCTAGAGCTCCGCTGTCAGGAACAAATATAAGCTAACGCACTATGGTTTCTGGAACTCTACTGAAGTACCCTGAGTTGCTTTTTCTCTACCACTAGCGTGTTCTGCTGACTCCCTTTCACTCTTAACATAACAGCGAAACCATCTTGTAATTGTGTAATTGATGAACCTAACTACTGGTTGAGTTTGCTTATTCCTAAGCGCTAATGCGTAGTTACTTGTTTGTGCTTACATTAGCTTTTAAAAGAATTAATGTGGTATAGGGGCGAACAGAAAACTCGCTAATGCTCTAGGGCTTACGAGAATCATCTCACTCACACATGAGATAAGTATAGTTAGTGAACTTAGCTGCAGACTAACTGAACTTCTCTATCCTCGCGGAACTCTCTTCTCTAGCCTTACTGTTTCCTGCTTCCAAAAGTCACTCCTTACTGTCTGCCTTGGCGCACTTTTGAACAAGCAACGTTGATTCTTACGCGCTTACGGAGTTCTATCGAAGGCAAGATTCTATTGGCTGTGAGACTACTTATGATCTCATATAAGCGCTTAGGAAGGTGGCTTTTTTCGGAACGTTGTTTGTTAGCCCGCTGCTTTGTTCGGAACGTTGTTTGTTAGCCCGCAAATACCGGGGATTCTGTATTTCCTGCTGACCTGAGACTTAACGCAGAGCTTAGCTTCCATTCCAAAACGCGGAAGGGCGCAGTCAAGAAACACTTCTAACTGGAAGTCAAGAAACACTTATGAAAGATTCATTTAAGAAAATCATTGAACTAACACTCAATATAGAAAGAGGTCACTAAAGAGCATAGCTAGCTTACCGCGGCTTCTTAGCGCTTGAATCATGGAATTCTAGCCTTCCAGCTCCTGCTCTACCGAAGTTAAGGGTTGGGAAGACTCGAGTGTGGTGAAATCATATGCATATTCGAAATATAGGATAGTAAAAACCCTGCTGACTCTGTCTGGTACTCGCTTCACTATTGAGTAAAAACACTGCTGACTTACTTATTGAATGAAAGTACGGCGGGAAATCTTATATTTGTATTCGCCCTCTCCATACCTTTGCTCTTGACTTCCCCGAACCTTTGATTAGAGTGGTGCTGGTGCCCGAGTGGCTTGTTCAGTTGTGCATTAGGTGTTCCGTTTAAGGAGAAGTGTGCACCTATTCTATAATTTATGAAGAAAACTGCTTATCGATGAGTGCCAAATAAGGTATGACTGGTTGGTGGAAGAAGGGGAGGCTATAAGTGTAGGTGCAAGAGCAAGCACAGGGGCAGGTCTAGACTAGCTCGCCCTACTGCTCCCCTATGAGAAATCTGACAAGTGGCGAAAGTCGAGTTTGTATAGATGGTGTCTCTCTCTCTTCCATGGTTGTGGGTGCTTCAATGAGTGACAAAAGCGCTAACGAAACAAGCGGGCCTACATTCAATAAACAACAGGGGAGGGGTGCCTCCATTCGATTCTTCAAATACGGAATAGAACTTGCCCTTGAGTTGAATTATTTGTTGAAAGTGTAGTTGCTTAGCGGGTTATTGTTTGCGAGTTCGGAAAGGAGATTAGAGTTCGCCATTGGAGTTTCGGGGTGCGAAAGGGAAGGTTCGGTACGGAAATGATAAAGCAGGGTTGAGCCGAGCAGGAGGGCCATCCTTCATGATGAAGTGGAATTTGTTGAATCCCGAGTGGAATCCGTTTTCCTATAAGAGGAGAAGATCTCATTTCTAAGGAGTTCAGTCTGCCGCCCCTGTTCCTGTTCTAAAGTAAAGAGTGAGAGTTATACGAGTTGCCTCGCTCACTAGCCTCGCTCACTACTAGCTTTCATTGCATCCCTTGCCTGGTAGCTTGTCCGTTGCTTGGCCTCATCAACTACCCCTCTTGGTCAAAGAAGCAAAGCGGAAGTAACCATATTTAAGTGTATCCAGTCTCGTTATCAAGGAATTCGTCAATGAAAAACAAACAAATGAGAAGTAGGGCCCTGGTCCACGCACCTTGACTTTTGTACGACACTGCATGTCAATGAAAGAGTCCTTTAAAGCACCATCAGGCCCTTATTACAAGAAATACATCCCCATCCCATCTCTTGATCGGGACTAGCGAACTGAAGGAACCGAAGCAAGCTCGAGAACTGAAGCCACTGTTTCGAATTAGAAAGAGTCAAGCGGGGGAAGAGGAAGAGCCCTTCGTTCATCTTCGAGAGATCTTAGCTAACCCATAGGAGATAAAAGAAAGCAAAGGGTAGGTTTACTTACAACAAAATATTCACGAAAAGACGAGGGTCCGAATAAAAGAAGAGTAAGTTGGCTTTGATGTCAGCAGGGGTCAGCAGTAGGTGTATTCTTTTTTGCGCTGGGAATCGTTTTTCTTTGATGCGCTGGGAAGAGAGAGGGAAAGAAGGATCAGGGGAAAGAAGCGGGGTAGAGGAATTGGTCGACTCATCAGGCTCATGACCTGAAGACTGCAGGTTCGAATCCTGTCCCCGCCTAATCACGTAAGAGACTTTAGGGAGCGAATGAGTCAAAGAGGCAAGTAACTAGACAAGTCAGCTAAGTAAGACGGGCAATGGCAATAAGGATAAAACTAGCTTGGAAGCGCACCTCTAGGACGATAGATGGAAGGTTGGTGAGTAACTTCTGGAATACGTAGCTCGGGTTTGATTCTTTATTGACTACTTGAAAGACAGTCGTTTCAATTGGAAAGTCAGAGACAAACTCAGAAGGTAGTATATCGGGTATCAATTCCTGGTATAAGACTCAGAATGGAGCTACCCAATTACAGAATTGAACGGCGTAGCTAGAGACTCAAACAGTAACAGACAGAGAATGAAACCACCAAGCAACTACTAATGACCAAGCCACTACTAACGACCAAGCAACGGCGCAAGACGTTGGGCGGTAGCAATAGTAATAGATAGTATTAATCATTACCAAGTCCTGTATACTGGGCGGTAGCGAGCGGATAAAGCGGTAGCGAGTTTCAGTCAAAGTCTAATACGAGCGCCCCTCAGACTCCAACCGGTAAATCAAAGAATGGAGCTGGTCGGACTCAGAATGGAGCTAAGGGGTCACAGCCTGAAACCAGCAAGTCACAGAATTCAACCGATTCGCTTAAGTCTATCTCTTGCCCACCAATACTCCTACGGTTCCTTAATACTTTACTGACGCCACTGACACCGAAAGCAGGAATGGAACTTGCCCGAACCGAACTCGTTTTAGATTAGCACTTGTTCTTGCCCTCACTCGCATTATCACTGAGTCTTGTGATGATCCGAGTCAACTCATTCATTCTCGCAATCAATTTCATATTCTATCTCTTGCTTGGGCATATAATCCAATATGAGAAAGAATCCATCTCGTCTTTCGGTTATACACAATACACCCACCTTTCCACTCTACTGGATACTCACCTTCCTTGAGAACAGTTGATGATCCCTTAAACAGGACTCGGTAATAACTCTCAAAACCTAAAACACTGGACTTGCACATGACTAACGCACAACTACAAACTACGTTGCTTGTTCGGTAATAACTCTCACTCATTAATGAACTCCGGATTCTCATCTCGCTTATGATCTCTCTCTTTCTAAGACAAGAAAAGATAGGTGGATCGAACTGGTGCTAACAAGGATAAACATGACTATATAGAAATGAGCTACTGTTGGAAAGAATGGAACCGCTACGGACATAGTGACTTCTCTTTCTGTAGCAAACAACAGCAAGTGCTTTTTCATTGAACAATAAGAGCTATGGTTGGGGTGTATAGTATAAGTCAAAGAATCCAACTTAGCAGTAACAGACCTCCGCCCGCCAAGCAACAGCGTAAGGACTCTATGAAAGCTAAAAGACTTGAAGACGGGAGTTTACATACTAGCACTCGCACATAGTCATTTAAGACGGGAGTGGCAGGCTAAGGGGAGCAGAGCAGTATTCTTCATTTACTGTTATTAGTTGAGAGCGCTGGACTGTGTGCTACGTCCTTCTCCTTATTCTTGTACTAATGAGTTCAATCCTGCCCGTGTCCATACACTGCTTCATTCTCTTGTTTTCATCCTTACCTACAGGACAAATAGGATCGATCAATAGAAATAACTTCACTATTGCTTCCAATACTTCTTCTTGTGAGAAAGAATACACCTACTGCTTATAGGTCCAAAACTGCCTATAGGGAATAACAAGCTAATACCTAGGGGTCCAACGCGGATATAACGAATTGAACTCAAAAATACCAGAAACAAGACCTCCCCCATGAGATTAGACTGTTCCCATACTCCAGTGGAATGAAACTACCAACACCCCGGACTTACTGCCCTACTTGTTAGCTGACAACCTAACTCGCCTGTAGCCCAAGCCTTACTTCATAGCTAGAGTCTCCCCTTCCTGTCTTTGACTGTTCCACTGCTTTATCTCATCCCGACACTCATGCCTAAAAGTCTGTGATGACAAACTATACGACTCGGCAATTGGAGGATTGTGTAATAGGCGAGCACATCTAATAGTAGACTAATAGCGGTAAGCATCTGAATGGAACTGATTAGTAGCAGCAGACCTAAGCCCAGAGTCGCCCGAGACCTATCTCTCTCATACATGTCCGAGCCTTACTTGAGTTTGTCCCCTGCTTAGACTCCCGCCTTACATTCCAGTGCTACAAGGACTTCAGCAGTAAACTCGGAATCCCACTCATAAGTCAGAATCGAGCAAGTAAGCCAAGGAGTCAACCCGCAACTAAAGAACTCGATCCAGCAGTCAAAGCCTTACCACTATGTGTTCAATGTCCCATCCATCCTTATTGCCTCTTATCTAACCCTTGACTCTAAGTCGTGCTTGTTAGTAGAAAGCTGATGAAACCCCTGGCTGAACCTAAGGGAGACATTTCTGATTTCACCACATAAAGATTGGTTTTATATTCCCTATTTGCATTCTGAAACCCCGAAGAACAAATATGAATTACCTAACTAGAGAACTTACCCCGCAACCCAAGCTCCAAGCCTTGTTCGGTAGCTTCACTTTTGCACTCCCAACTCCAAGTGTCGGCTAAAGTACGCTTCTCCCTGTGCTATAAGTCTTGCTTATGGGCTTAGCTCCTCTACAACAAACTCGAAAACGGAAACACTGACACACACCCTCGGACTTACTGCCTATAGGGCCACCAGTGCCTGGCTTTACTCTAGATGAGTCTTATTATATCCAATGCCGCAATTAGGTAATGCTCCTAAACCCCAGAATCGAAATAGCACTCCTCACCTAGGGGATTAGACTTGCTCCTGACATTCCTATGTTAAAGTTTCAAACAAAGTACTCCTCACTTGCTTTCTTGCTTGTCAGAGGCCTACTCGCGAACTTCCACTCATGACTTTTCTCCTTAAACTATTGCCTTAGACTCTTATTCTTCCTCATTTCGTTCTTTAGTTCTCTCTTTTGGCTTAGACACTAACCTTCCAATCTTGTTTCATTTAATACGCACAGCTAGCCTTTCATTCCTTCCTCTTATTCTGAAGTAGAATAGTGGGTTGCCCGGGATAGGAAGTTCGAATTGCATTCATTAGTCGAAGAACTCGATCGCGTAGCTCAAGCCGTATTCACCAGCAGTAAAAGCCGCTGTAATTCCAACACATTACATCCTTATGGCATATTCTCTTTGTACGCCCCTCCAGCCAGTGAGTAACCAAGCAAAGAACTCTCCTCCTAGGCTCCCATCCCTTCTTGGTATTCTATTTTCATCTTGGATTCTGTGACTATGAACTATGAGACTGAGACTGCTCCTTCCAAGAATCAAACTGTGCCCACAGCGACAACAAACTGATATAAGGAATTCAAATCGAATTGAAGAAGAAATACTCGGCGGTGAACGAACAACTTAACTAGGGAAAACTGAGACTTTCACTGGAAACTCGGAAATCATACTGACTACTAGCAGAATGGAGCTATCGCCTAACTGCCTTACTGCCTTTACTTTGAAGAAGACTATTATTAGAATCAAACCACTGAGTTGAAGCCTGTAGCTCGGAACTCAGACTCAAACCGACCGGACTCAGAATCGAGCTGAGTTCCCTTAGACTCAAACCTATGAGTAGCAGCCCGAACCCTAGTTTCCCGGCCAAGTCACTACTAACAGGAAAGTCAGAACAAAACGATAGGCTGTTCGAGTGCTTGTTTAATCCTGAGTTGCATCTGGTTTCCTTAATAAAGAGAGTAAACGTGATCCTATGTTTCCCATACAGTGTAAGTAGACGGGAAAGATTAGTCATTTCGAAGTTGTTTATCAGCCAGAATGAAGTTATTCTTACAGTGTTAAGTCAGATCTATTCTTTCTAAATTCACTACGAGCCTAGCTTGCCCCCTCGCCTCCCCTAGCAACAAAACGGCACCTATACCCTAGCCTCAAAACTCAATCTCTCCCTTAACTCCCCGAGTCACTGAAGTCTGCCTTCCTAGCCCACCCGAGCCTAGTAATAGAATTAAGAGTTGCGGTAACCACTCGACCCTAGCTAAGGAATGAAAGAAGCCTAGTCTAAGAATGAAACCAGTAACCAGTAGAATGAAACCAATACATCGGAAAGCAGACTCAGAATGAAACCAGTAAGACAGAGAATAGAGCTCAGTTAACTCAGAATGCAGCTATGTTAAGCTAAGGTCTCTAACAAGTACTGCTCGGAATGGAGCTACCCAATTACAGACTAAACCCAGTCAGTTATAGACTCGAACCAGTGCGCCTCAGCCTCACCCGGGTACGGCTCTGAATGGACCTAGCAGCCTCAGAATGGAACTAGTCAATAGTAGACTCAGAATTGCCCTAAGGAGACTCAGAATTGAAAGAAGTAGTCAAAGAATGAGAATGACAGCCAGTAAGTAGCAGCCTGAGCTCCACCAATGACAGAATAAACCCACTAAAAGAAAGAATGAAACCAGTGCCAATCAGCCTTAAAGCAGCGCATCCAAGACTGAAACTACTCCTACGGAGAATGGAGCTACCCAATTACAGACTGAAACCGGTTGGACAGAGACTGAAACGGGGCAGACAGAGACTCAACCCACCGAGTAGCAGCCTGAAAGCGAGGGCAGTGAGAATGGAGCTCAGTAGCTCGAGCCTGTAGCTCAGGGGACTCAGCCTTGCACCTAGGAGTATCAGCCTTAGCTTCAGCAACCGCAGCCTAGGAACCAATAGCTAGAGACTAAACCCAGTAAGACAGAGAATGGAACTGCTACGGATCAGACTGAGCTCCCGGAGTCTAAGAGCCAAACCAGTAAGACAGAGCCTTCGCTGTCGGAGCCTGTCCGAGGGAAGACTCAGAATGAAACCACTCAGTAGCAGCCTGTCAGGAGTGGTGAGACGACTCAGAATGAGCTCCGGTAGTCAAAGAATGGAACTAGTGGGTATCAGACTGTAGCTCCTAGTAGTAGAGTTGGGGAAATCAGATCTTTACGTTTTCCCGGGATTTTTGAACGCATTGGAATTTCCCTTAATAGCTGGGTGAAAAACATGGATTATTGGCGTTTTCCCGTGTTTTTTCGTTGTCAAGGAAATTCCCTTAATAGACCGATCAAAATCACTTCCAATTTCACGAAACCCGGGGATTTTGGTAGCAAAGTCAGGAGTCGCTTGTACCTTTCACTACTGAGCTACTGGGTTTGAGGCCTCCACTGACCGGTTTCAGGCTAAGGTGACAGAGCTAGAGGCTGAGGTGAGGGAGAGCTAGTCTGTCATGGTGTGAGCTCAGTCTGAGTCCGGTCGGTTTGATTCTCTGTCTTACTGGTTTGATTCTGCCTTTCTTACTTGTCTGCTTGCCCGGTGTCTGGGCTGCCCCTTCGGATTCAGGGCGGATGTCGCCACTTGTTATATTACGCCAGTGGAGTCCGTCCCTTTTACACCTAGCCCAGCCAAGCTAGCTCCTAGTTTCAAGAGCGGGATCGGCTCTAATCGAGTGGAAGCTGTAGCTGACTATGATTCTGCGGGAAGACAATCTATATATACAGGGCTCGATAAGATGGATATTCCAATTCAGAACAGCAAAAGTCGAGTGAGAAAGGAAGCAGTTAGAGCAGTGATATTAGCATTAGATAGACAAAAAGGTCACCAACCAACGCATAGCTTCAATCACTTAAACCAACGCATAGCTTCAATCACTTATATGTAATGCTCGAGAGTGAAATGCAAATGAATGAGTTGCAGAAAAGTCGCTGAATGTCCTGTTAGAAAGGAAAGTAACGTTTGGGTTTCAAGATAAGGATCCGTAATAGATGCTCCAAGTCCAAGTCAAGTCGTAGAGATCTTCAGCGGTAAGTTTGTTGAGTTCTGTTCTGCTCACGGTAGTGGGAGTTAGAAGCAAGTCCTTTCTTCGTCGTGGTATCGGCTAACGTGAGTTCTATATGATCTTAATTTCCCTCGCCCAACAGTTCTTGCAAGAGTCGTATTGAGTCTCGCTCGTATCAAGTCTGGTTGTCACCTATCCTCCTGAAGTATCTCGGGGGAAAGGAAGCAGCGCGTATATCTCGGTGTTGTCGACGAAGCGGGAATAGAAAGATAGATGGGATAACAGCCCTTTTGTGAGTAGTGGGGGAAGAGGTCAGCTAAGGGAGTAGACTTGGTCCTGATAGTTAATTATGATTAGTGTCTGGATTTCCATCTGTCTTTTGCTAGCTTAGTTCTATAGTTCATAGTGGATTTCCCTGCCCGGATTCTTTGCCTTGGAGATCTTATCCGGTGATTGAGTATGAGAGAAGAAGCTTTGCCATTAAAGTTATGATCTGGTGCAGATGAATTGAATCAAGAGTGAAGTTACTTTATTACTAGAGAATATTATTACTTATTAGCCGCGGAAGAGGCAATGACGCAATAAACTACAAGTGGAGAATGCACTTCTTAACACAAGACAAGGGCGCACGCTAAGGTACCCGCTCGCTAACGCATACAAAGGCCACTTCTCTTCTTTCTTTCTCTTCAGGGGAACTCTGCTTGCTGGAACTCAGCTTGCTTTACTCTCTAGAGCTCCGCTGTCAGGAACAAATATAAGCTAACGCACTATGGTTCTGGAACTCTACTGAAGTACCCTGAGTTGCTTTTTCTCTACCACTAGCGTGTTCTGCTGACTCCCTTTCACTCTTAACATAACAGCGAAACCATCTTGTAATTGTGTAATTGATGAACCTAACTACTGGTTGAGTTTGCTTATTCCCTAAGCGCTTAATGCGTAGTTACTTGTTTGTGCTTACATTAGCTTTTAAAAGCATTAAATGTGGGGGTACAATAAGGGGCGAACAGAAAAAACTTCCCCTAAATGCTCCCTATGGCTTTTTACAAAATTCCCATCTCAACTCAACACAGTGATGGGGATAACTTTATAAGTTTTTGTTGGAACCTGTAAAGCTGCACGAGACTAAACCCTGAACCTTTTTCTGTCTTTCTCTATCCCTCGGCCGGGAAACTTCCTCCCTTCTCTTAGCCTTTAACTGTGTGTGTGTGGTCCCGGCCTCGTTTTCCAAAAAGTCCTTCCTAAACTTGGGTCCCGTCCCCCCCCCCCTGCCTTGCCTCAAACTTTTTTTGAACACGCCCAAAACGTTTAAATTCCCCCCTTCCGGCCCGGCTTAACGGCTTTTTTTCTATCGAAGCAAGATTCCCTATTGGGCTGTGAGAACACCCTTAAAACATCTTCAATAAAAAAGCGCCCTTTTTAGGAAGGGGGCGTTTTTTTTTTGTCGAAACGTTTTTTTGTTTTTTTTTGTTTTGTTTTCGCCCGCTGCCCTTTTTTTTTTCGGACCCGTTTTTTTTTTGTTAGCCCCGCCCCCAAATAACCGGGGGATTCTTGTAATTTCCCTGCCTGAACCCCTGAAATACTTAACGGGCAGTAAGGCCTTATCTTGCCATTCCAAAAACGGCGGGAAGGGCCCGCCATTCAACGAAAAACTACTCTACCTTTTTCCCCTAAAACTTGGGAATCCAGAAAAACACTTATTGAAAAGAGTCAGTTTTTAAAATCATTGGGAACTAACACTTCAAATTTAGAAAAAGGGTCCCCACCACTTAAAAAGAGGCCATAGCTATCCCTTAAACCCCGCGGCTTTCTTTAGCGCTTGAAATCAATGAATTTTCTAGCCTTCCCCCCCAGCTTCTCCCTTGCTTTCTTACTTACCGAAGGTTTTTTAAGGGTTGGGAAGACTCCCCCGAGTGGGTGGTGAAAAATCCTAAAATGCATAATTCGCAAAAATAATTAGGAACATCAATACGTAAAACCCCTGCCTGAACTCCCTTGGTCTTGGTTTACTCCGCCTGTCCACCGTATTGAAGTAAAAAACAACTGGGCTGGACCCCTTTTTTTTTTACTTCTTGGAATGGAAGTACGGCGGGGAAAAATTCTTAATAAATTTTATCGCCCCTCCCCTTCTCCAGAACCTTTGGGGCCTTCTTGAACTTCCCCGCAAAACCCTTTTGATTAGAAGTGGGTGGCTTTTGGTTGGGCCCGAATTGGCCCCCTTTTGTTCCAGCCAGGGCGAGTTTTTTGTGGCCAATTTAGGTTGGTTTGTTCCCGTTTTTAAGGAAGAAGTTGGGGGGGAATGGCCACCAAATTTTTTTTCCTAATATTTTTTATGGGATAAAAAATGCTTATCGATGAAGTGCCCCAAAGTAGGTATGACGGGTTTGGTGAAAGAAGGGGAAAAGGCCCCTTTATAAGTGGTAAGGTGGGGCCGCCAGAGCCAAGCAACCGGGGCCAGGTCTAAGAAACCCTAAGCTCCCCCGCCCTCTACTGGCTCCCCTAATGAGAAATCCTTCGACAAATTTGCCCGGAAAAGCGTCCGAGTTTTGTATAATAGAGGGGTTTGCGGGGGTTCCCCGACCCCACTCTTTCTCTCTTTCCTCATGGTTTGTGGGTGCTTCAATGAGTGACAAAAGCGCTTTAAAACGAAAAAACCCAAGCCCGGGGCCCCTTTACTTTCCAATTAACAACAAACAAAGCCGGGGAAGGGGTTTTGGGCCTCCAATTTTCGAATTATTCTTCACATACGGTAAAATAGAACAAAACTTTTGCCCCCCTTGAGTTGAATTATTTTTGTTTTTGAAAAGTGTTAGTTTTTTGCTTTTTAAGCGGTTTTTTATTTGGGTTTTGCCGATTTCGGGAAAAAAGGAGGTTTTTATAGTTCTCGCCCAATGGGGAGTTTTTTTTTCCGGGGGTTGCGAAAGTGAGGTTCCGGTACGGAAAATGAAGTGAAACAGCAGGGGTTTTTTTTTTGCGCCCCCGAGCAGCGGGCCTCCTTCCAAATGAGTGAATGGGGGAAATTTTTTTTTGGTATGCGAATCCCGATTTGGAAAATTCCGTTTTTTTTTTTTTTTTTCCCTAATAATAAAAGGAAAAAGATCTTTCAAATTTTCCCTAAGAGGTTTCCAAATCCCCCCCCTGGCCCGCCCCCCCTGTCCCTGTTCCCTAAAAAGTTAAAAGAGTGAGAGGTTTTATCCTGTTTGGCCCCCCCCTCCGGCCCTCCACCTAACCCTCGCTTCACTACTTAAAGCCCTTTTTTCATGCCAAGAATCCCCCTTTTTGGCCCTGGTTAGCTCTTGGTCCGTTTTTTTGGTTTTTTTGCTTGGTCCCTCATCTTCAACTACCCTCCCTTGGGTCCAAAGAAAAGCAAAAAAAAGCTGGAAAGTACCCATATTTGTTAAGTGGTAAAAACACTCCCCAGTCCCCCCACCCCCCTCCCGTTTTATTTCCAAGAATTTCGCGTCCCAATTGGAAAAAAAAAAAACAAACAATAGAAGTTTAAAGGTGTCCCCCCCCCCCCCCCCCCCCCCCCCCCCCCCCCCCCCCCACACCTTGAACCTTTTGTACGACCCACGGCAATTGTCAATGAAAGAGGTCCCCCCTTTTTTTTAAAAAAGCACCATCCAAGGCCCTTTAATTTTACAAGCAAATACCATCCCCCCCCATCTCCAATCTTCTTGTTGATCGGGGACAAGCGGAACTGAAAAAGGAAAACCGAAAAAGCCAAGGTCCTTCGGAACTGAGCCGCCACTGGTTTTTTTCGGTCAATTAAGAAAGAAGGTGCCCCAAGCTGGGGGACAGGAGGTCGAAAGAAGGCCCCTTTCGGTTTTGTCATCCTTTCGGAGAATCCCTTAACCCAACCCCAGTATAGATAAACAAGCCCAAACAGGGGGTAAGGTTTGTTTTTTTTGTTTTACACTTCAAAACCAAAATCTTTTTTTTTTTTCCCCCCAAACGAAAAACAAGCTAAGTGGGCCCCCGAAGGGAAAGGAGAATCAATTCCTGATTTTTTTTGGACATTCAAACTGGTGATTTGGTAAAACGGGTTGGGGTTCGGCCCTAGCCCCACCGTCGGGCCCCTGGAAAAGAGCGCCTTTATGGGTCCCCCCCACTTTTAAATTTTTTTTTTCAAGGGTGCCCTTGGAGGCCCATTTTTTATTTCCCATGCAATTTCCTAATCCGTTTAACAAAAAAAAAATCCGGTCTAGTCAGACCCCCCCATTAGTCCAATTTCCATTTCTATCGTATCGGTGTGTCCCCCCCCCCCCCCCGGAAAAGTCCCCCCCAAAGGAACCCTTCCCCCTCGCCCCCTCGTGCAAAGGCCCCACCCCGGTTAACCCAAACAAAAGGGCACAAGGAAAATTTAGTAAATTCGGAAGCGGAGTAAAAAGCTGCTGCTGTGTAGGAGCGGAAAATTAGCAAGTAAAAAAAGGAATAAGAATCAGGCCACGATCCTCCGGAATTAGCTAATTCCGTAAACCTTTTTTTTTTCACATCAAACTAAAATGGTAATTTTTGTCCCCCCCCCCCCCCCCCCCCTTCTCTTTTTCATAGTCCCATTCATGCTTTTGGCTTCCCTTAATCAAACAACAAACCACCTTCCCGTTTTTCCACCAAAAGTTTCTTCGACTATCCCCCCTTTTTTTTTATAAAGGGAGAATCCGTTTTTTTTTTGTTTTCTAAAAACACGTCCCGCTTATTTACTAACAAGAAAGTTGACAAAGTTCCCCCCCCCCCAGACTCGCCCGCTTACTTTTGTAGAGGCATAAATCTTTTTTTCAACGCTTCGCTTTGTCGCATCGGCTGCTGATTTAGACAAAACTCCCCACTGAAAAATCCCGGAACAAAAACCAAAAACCAAGGGGGTGCAAGACTCCGGTAAAATCACCCTTTTCCCCCCTGTATACTTAGATTGGAAAGGTTACTTTTAGTTGCTTTAAAACCGAGTAAGTAAATAGAAGTTTTTTTTGGGTTGCTTTAGCCGAGTGGGGCAATGTAAGAAAGTTTGTTTGTTTTTTAATTACAGTCCGGTTAAGCCAAATACCCCCCAAATAAATAAAAGAAAATTCAGGGCCTGGGATCTGGATTCTCGAAAGGGCGGGGATCCCCTTGGTCCAAGTTTTGAGTTCCCGGGAAAAAGACGAAAACAAAGTTCCCCGGAGGAACTGGAACTGGTAAATAGCTTTTGGGGGGATTTTTTAAACCTCTTTTTTCTTGGGGTCCCCCCTTTTGCGCCCCGAGAGAAAAAAGAAAAGCTGTTTCCCTTTTTTTTTGGGCAAGGTATAGACTTCAAGAATGGCCTGTGCCTTTGTCAAGAAGTACAGCCCCCCCCCCCCACTCGAGGTTGGAAGTTAAGAAAAAATTTTCAATTATACGTAAAACCCGCACATTTCCACCCCCCTCGATTACACAAAAAACCCCCCCCTCCCCCCCCCCAGGAATGGCACCGGTTTGTTTGCGAGTTGTTTTTAATAAAAAAGGGAATGGGTAAAAAAAAATCAGATAGGCTATAAATATATTCCGCCCCTAAAGTGCGGAGTTCCCCCAGTGCAAAAAGGAAGTCCCCTTTTTTTTTTGAAGAAGTTTGTTTTCCGTTTGAGGCCCGAAAAGAAAGAGGGGAAGGAAAGGGAAAATTGCGTCCCCCACCCAGCAAATGTGAAAATGCCTTATAAATTCCCATCGTGTGAACCAAGGCCGAGTGTGAGACGAGAGAGCGGCAATCATAGGGCTCACTACAGTTCGCAATGTGTAAAGTTTCTCCCGGGTTTTTTCCCTAAAATGTGTCCTTCAAAACGAAGTTGCTTTCCCGCAAACCTCGCGTACCACATTATCGGAAACAAAACAAAGCTAAGTCCCAGGCCCCCCCCCTAAAACCTCCCTCCTGGCTGCCCTCAAGAAAAAACCCTGCTTTCCAAATCCCAGTTTTCCCCCCCTGTTTTTTGGAGTTTTGATGTAAAATCATTTTGGGCCCCCCTGGGTACGAAGTGTGGGGCCTGGCACCTAAATTACCAACACCAAAAAAAAGCCCAATAAAGTTAACGGGGCGGGTGTTAAGGGTCCCCCCAATCCCCTTTTTTTCCCCGTTTTTTTTTCCCTCCCCACCCTCACAATTTTTGGGTTTTTCCCCCCCCCCTTCCAATTTGTGGCACAATCCCCCCCACTTCTGCCCCATCATTTTCATTTCCTTCTTTTTTTGAAAGCCACTAGTTTGGGCTACCGTTTTTACGGTGGGGGCCAAAAAAAACGTTCCGAAACCCCTCAAGCGGCGGGCTCGAGAAAATATTTTTTTTCGTAGGTCGGGATCCAAAACCAATCTTTTTCTTTGTTGCCAAAATGAAACCCACATAAAGGGCGACTAAAATTACAAAATATTCCAATTGGTGAATAGGCCCCCCGTTTTTTAGGAGGCCCCCCCTACAATTAAACTTGGCCAAAATTTGGAAAAATAGTGGAACTGAAAACCCTTTTTTTCCCAAAAAAATTTGTTGAAGATGTGTGGGAAGCCCCTCTTGAGATTGCCGCCCCGAGAATCTTTAGCCAAGGAGACCCTCCGTCCCCCCACCCCTCCTGGCCCATACCCAAATTCCTTCCTTCTGGGGATAATGAAAGTATTCATCCCCTAATTAAAATGTTCATTGGCCTTTATACCTCTTCCCCGTTTTGCTCAAGGGGAATTGCCCTTCCTCCGCCTACGCGTTCTCCCACCCTTCCCCCTTTGTTTCGGTCCTAAAAGAAGTAAACATGGGTATTGCCGGATTCCCATTTTTTTTCTTAATTTATAATCTTTGGGGATTGGAATAGTAAAAAAAAAACATACCCGTGAAAGCGGTTTTTCTTTTTTTCCTATAAGGCTTGAAAGCAACCCCCTACCCCTAGCAACACCCCTGATTTTGTCCCCCTCCCCTCGAATGATTTTTTTTTTTTTTTTTTCCCCCCGCCGGACGTGACCAATTTATATGTAAATAAAATTGGTTTTTATTAATATAGTAACCACACCCCCCGCCGCAAATTTTTTTCCTTGGAAAATTTTTTAACCAACCTTTAAAAAGTCCCCCCCTGTTAAGGTTTGGGGTTATATATAAGAATAATCCCCTCCTAATTTTTTTCTTTTTTTTGTTTCCGGGCCCCGTAGATATGGAAAAAAATCTCCCCAAAACAAATTTTTTTGGCCTTTTTTTTTTTTTTTTCCGAGTTTGGAAAAGGTGGGGTGAAAAAAAAGGTAAATTTTGTGGCTTTTTTTCCTAGTATTGAACCTTAACATTTTCCGAATCCCGTGGGGCCCGCCCAAAATCTCCTCTTTAATGGTCGGCGGGTCCCCCCCCCTTTCCCAATTCCCCCCCTTTTGGGCTTAAAAGTAACAAAACCAAGTGTTTTGACTTCGCACCTTTTTGAAAAAGACAGGCCCCCCTTTCACCTGATACCACACCCAAAATTGAACACTTCGGAAAGGAAACCGGGTACAACGTGGCGGAAGCGAAGAAAAAACGGGAGACTAGGGTTTTCAATCCAGAAAAAACAGTTTGTTTTTTCCATTTGATTTTTGTTTTTTGGGGGGATTTGATGAGGAAAAAACCCAGCCTAGCCAAGCAAGCCCCTTTTTTCCCCGGAAAGACTAGAAAGCCCTACGACAAGGCCCCATAGAAACCCTTATTTCTTATAATTGGGGTTTTTTTTTTATTTAATGGCATACGACCTAAACCCTCTTTAACACAATGCCCCTGGAAAAGACCAACCCTTCCCAAACCCTTCCCAAAAATACAAACCCAAACCCGGCCCCCAAAGCCACTCACAAGAAACTGAAACAGTAAGGAGGTGGGCCAATTTCCCCCCCTGGTGGTTTTTTTCGGTTTTACGCCCCCGCGGGCAAAGTCCCCCCCCCCCGAAAAAATGGGAGAGACTAACGTTTTTTTGGGAGCTTTAGTTGGTGATTGACCACCCATTTTTTTCTTTTTCCCCGGGGGGCCCATAAAAAATGCCGCAGCTATCAGGCCCGTGGTGAAGGCAACTGATCGAGGATAAACCCCTAGCAGAAGAAGTCCCCCAACCCTACTCAAACTATGGTAGTTTTTCAATAATCAAACCACCCGTAATTCCCTGTGTTGGCCCCTAAGGCAAATCTGAAAATGGTTTTTTTCCGAAAGTAACCAGAAAAAGAAATTTCTATTCCTATGGAAAAGTTTTCCCCCCATTAACGGGTTGTTGGCTGTTTTTTTTTTTGTTTGTGCCCTGAGGTTTTTTGACAAAGAGATTTGGAAGCCCAGTCCCCTTTGTGTTCTTACCGGGCTTTTAAAGGGTGGGAAAGTTGGTGACCTGTTTTGTTCCCCTTTTCACTTACCTTTTTTAAGAATGTTTTTGCGCGCGTGGGAAAAGTTTTCATTGCCCTGGTCCCCCCTTTGGCCGATGTTGTGTCTGCGCGTGGGGAAGTTTGTTTAAGTTTTTCCAATAGGAAAATGGTGTTTTTTTAATTGAACCGGGAAATAAATAAATCGGAATACACCAGCCGCCTGGGGGTCCCAGGGAGCCCCACTGATTGGCAAACAGGAATTGCCCCTTTCCCCTCCTGGGCAACCCCATCCGTCTGGCCTCCTGGCCCCTCCCTGCTGCCTTAACCGAGGTTTTTTTGGTCCTTCCTTGGGGACGTTTTTTTGGATTTTCCCTTTTTTTTTAGTTAAAAAATGTTTCCCCCCACCCCCCGAAATTACTTTTTGTCCTTGTAAGACCGAACACAAGTAAAACTTAAGGTGAACAAAAGAGAATCGTATATGTCAGCAGGACGCGAAAGATTTGTAGTTTTTAACCCGGGAAGGAAGAAAACGAAAGAAAAATCCGGAAAATTGAACCTCTATAAGCTTTCCCAACAAAACAATGGGCCAGCTTTACTATTTCAAATCCTATTCCTTTCCCCCCTCTCGTAACCCAACACCCAATAGACAATGGAGACACCAAGCTAGCAACCACTATGGTGGTCCAGCCCCCGAATTAATAGCAAACCTGCCGGCGCCCCCCCCCCCCAAGTGGAAGAAATTTTTTCCTTTTGCTTATCAGAGGAGAGGTTTAAAATTTAGATTTTTGAGAAAGGACCCCAAGGTCAAGGGGTTGGTGGGGTGGCCCCTCGGGCTTAATGGGGAGTTTTTTTAATACGCCTGTTGCCCCCACCGTTTTTTTGTTACTTTGTTTTTTTGGTTCCCCCGTAAATTAACAAATACAAAATTGTGGAAGGGCTTTTTTATTTGCGGGTGCAATTGTGGGCTCCCGAGTTTTTTATTACCTTGGACGGGATGGTCCACTATGGAAGACCATAAGAAAGAAGTGATTACTAAACATTCCCGAAAAAAATTGCATAGTAAGACTAACAGTAACTACTGTACAAAAACCCTTTTTTTTTTTTTTTTTTTTTTTTTTTTTTTTTTTTTTTTTTTTTTTTTTTTTTTTTTTTTTTTTTTTTTTTTTTTTTTTTTTTTTTTTTTTTTTTTTTTTTTTTTTTTTTTTTTTTTTTTTTTTTTTTTTTTTTTTTTTTTTTTTTTTTTTTTTTTTTTTTTTTTTTTTTTTTTTTTTTTTTTTTTTTTTTTTTTTTTTTTTTTTTTTTTTTTTTTTTTTTTTTTTTTTTTTTTTTTTTTTTTTTTTTTTTTTTTTTTTTTTTTTTTTTTTTTTTTTTTTTTTTTTTTTTTTTTTTTTTTTTTTTTTTTTTTTTTTTTTTTTTTTTTTTTTTTTTTTTTTTTTTTTTTTTTTTTTTTTTTTTTTTTTTTTTTTTTTTTTTTTTTTTTTTTTTTTTTTTTTTTTTTTTTTTTTTTTTTTTTTTTTTTTTTTTTTTTTTTTTTTTTTTTTTTTTTTTTTTTTTTTTTTTTTTTTTTTTTTTTTTTTTTTTTTTTTTTTTTTTTTTTTTTTTTTTTTTTTTTTTTTTTTTTTTTTTTTTTTTTTTTTTTTTTTTTTTTTTTTTTTTTTTTTTTTTTTTTTTTTTTTTTTTTTTTTTTTTTTTTTTTTTTTTTTTTTTTTTTTTTTTTTTTTTTTTTTTTTTTTTTTTTTTTTTTTTTTTTTTTTTTTTTTTTTTTTTTTTTTTTTTTTTTTTTTTTTTTTTTTTTTTTTTTTTTTTTTTTTTTTTTTTTTTTTTTTTTTTTTTTTTTTTTTTTTTTTTTTTTTTTTTTTTTTTTTTTTTTTTTTTTTTTTTTTTTTTTTTTTTTTTTTTTTTTTTTTTTTTTTTTTTTTTTTTTTTTTTTTTTTTTTTTTTTTTTTTTTTTTTTTTTTTTTTTTTTTTTTTTTTTTTTTTTTTTTTTTTTTTTTTTTTTTTTTTTTTTTTTTTTTTTTTTTTTTTTTTTTTTTTTTTTTTTTTTTTTTTTTTTTTTTTTTTTTTTTTTTTTTTTTTTTTTTTTTTTTTTTTTTTTTTTTTTTTTTTTTTTTTTTTTTTTTTTTTTTTTTTTTTTTTTTTTTTTTTTTTTTTTTTTTTTTTTTTTTTTTTTTTTTTTTTTTTTTTTTTTTTTTTTTTTTTTTTTTTTTTTTTTTTTTTTTTTTTTTTTTTTTTTTTTTTTTTTTTTTTTTTTTTTTTTTTTTTTTTTTTTTTTTTTTTTTTTTTTTTTTTTTTTTTTTTTTTTTTTTTTTTTTTTTTTTTTTTTTTTTTTTTTTTTTTTTTTTTTTTTTTTTTTTTTTTTTTTTTTTTTTTTTTTTTTTTTTTTTTTTTTTTTTTTTTTTTTTTTTTTTTTTTTTTTTTTTTTTTTTTTTTTTTTTTTTTTTTTTTTTTTTTTTTTTTTTTTTTTTTTTTTTTTTTTTTTTTTTTTTTTTTTTTTTTTTTTTTTTTTTTTTTTTTTTTTTTTTTTTTTTTTTTTTTTTTTTTTTTTTTTTTTTTTTTTTTTTTTTTTTTTTTTTTTTTTTTTTTTTTTTTTTTTTTTTTTTTTTTTTTTTTTTTTTTTTTTTTTTTTTTTTTTTTTTTTTTTTTTTTTTTTTTTTTTTTTTTTTTTTTTTTTTTTTTTTTTTTTTTTTTTTTTTTTTTTTTTTTTTTTTTTTTTTTTTTTTTTTTTTTTTTTTTTTTTTTTTTTTTTTTTTTTTTTTTTTTTTTTTTTTTTTTTTTTTTTTTTTTTTTTTTTTTTTTTTTTTTTTTTTTTTTTTTTTTTTTTTTTTTTTTTTTTTTTTTTTTTTTTTTTTTTTTTTTTTTTTTTTTTTTTTTTTTTTTTTTTTTTTTTTTTTTTTTTTTTTTTTTTTTTTTTTTTTTTTTTTTTTTTTTTTTTTTTTTTTTTTTTTTTTTTTTTTTTTTTTTTTTTTTTTTTTTTTTTTTTTTTTTTTTTTTTTTTTTTTTTTTTTTTTTTTTTTTTTTTTTTTTTTTTTTTTTTTTTTTTTTTTTTTTTTTTTTTTTTTTTTTTTTTTTTTTTTTTTTTTTTTTTTTTTTTTTTTTTTTTTTTTTTTTTTTTTTTTTTTTTTTTTTTTTTTTTTTTTTTTTTTTTTTTTTTTTTTTTTTTTTTTTTTTTTTTTTTTTTTTTTTTTTTTTTTTTTTTTTTTTTTTTTTTTTTTTTTTTTTTTTTTTTTTTTTTTTTTTTTTTTTTTTTTTTTTTTTTTTTTTTTTTTTTTTTTTTTTTTTTTTTTTTTTTTTTTTTTTTTTTTTTTTTTTTTTTTTTTTTTTTTTTTTTTTTTTTTTTTTTTTTTTTTTTTTTTTTTTTTTTTTTTTTTTTTTTTTTTTTTTTTTTTTTTTTTTTTTTTTTTTTTTTTTTTTTTTTTTTTTTTTTTTTTTTTTTTTTTTTTTTTTTTTTTTTTTTTTTTTTTTTTTTTTTTTTTTTTTTTTTTTTTTTTTTTTTTTTTTTTTTTTTTTTTTTTTTTTTTTTTTTTTTTTTTTTTTTTTTTTTTTTTTTTTTTTTTTTTTTTTTTTTTTTTTTTTTTTTTTTTTTTTTTTTTTTTTTTTTTTTTTTTTTTTTTTTTTTTTTTTTTTTTTTTTTTTTTTTTTTTTTTTTTTTTTTTTTTTTTTTTTTTTTTTTTTTTTTTTTTTTTTTTTTTTTTTTTTTTTTTTTTTTTTTTTTTTTTTTTTTTTTTTTTTTTTTTTTTTCCCCTTCCTTTCCTCGACGTTTTTTGGGGCGGGGTTTGGGCACACCCTTCTCCCGTCCACCCCCCGCTTTTTTCCTCCTCGGGTGCCGTTTTGTTCGAGTCCAAAAATCCCCCACCCAGAAATCCATTGGAATCATGCCCCCCCTTTTTGCTCCCAGAAAGAGAAATTCCCGTCTTCAAGACCCCACCTCCTTCTCCTTTTTCCCCTCCCTACCAATTTTTCCCTCCTAAACTGTTACTGTGTGACTAACAACAAGGAACAGTACCAGCTCATCAGTGGTTCAAGTGCAGTGGCCAGAAACGGTTCAAAGATCTATGGCTCCAACAATTTCTCAACGGATCCATGGGAAGGAAATAGATTCAAAATCATCATTTCCGTAAGTAGCCTTTGTTTAATAACCTAAAGCACCGGTCTTATTATCTTAAGCGGATGCAATCCGATGAGGGTCTATTGGGTTCTCCTCTATGATTGACTTGGCTATGTATACTTTCGATTCTATCTGGAGGACATGGCTATCGTATGTCCGCTCTTGTTTTGCTCCGCATCAAACGTGGGTATTATGCATTCATCTTCCAAGCGTTATTCTCAACGGCTTTTTGACATTTACACAGGGGCTACCCGAGCAATCCGGCTGCATTTGTATCATCCTCGCCAAGGCTAAAGTATCGTCTTCACCGGTGACGACACCCCACCCTATTCAATGCACTAGTTTTCTTCTTCCGATTGGGGGGTGCAACCACTCTCTCCCGCTTTTCTCTAGGGTGCCTTTTCTAGTCCAAATCCACCAGGAGAATCCATGGACAGTCTTGATCCAGAGAGAAATCCTTCAGACTCACCCGCCTTCCTTTCCTCCCTACAATTTCCTCTATATACACCAGTTTGGAGGTTTGGTTTACTCCTTTTCTACCTTATTTCGGTTTTCCACAACTGAAACACCCTGCCTTTCTCCAGGGCTAGAATAGGAGAGGTAAGAACTCCCGATCCAAAAAGTATGGACTTTACTCTATGCCGTCCGCTTAGACTCTTACTGCTTTCATGAGTGCCGGTCGGGTAAGATAGACCAACCGACTTTGGCGCACGAGGTGGCTAGGTAACATAATGGAAAGGGACTGCAGAACTCCATAAGCGCTTAACTGCTCAATGGAACTTTCCACTCTAAATGGAGTAGTGGTCGACCGACGCCTTAGGTCCTTTAATCAACCCCTTTTCACGCTAATGCTAATCGGGTTTTTTTTTGTCGTTTTTTTGTGTACCTCCCCGGCTTTCTAAATTTTGGATTCTGAGTTTGCCAACCATTCCGATTACAAGCCCTTTTTAGTCCCCCCCCGAAGCAGTACCCCCCTGCGCGGAGTCTTCCCGTCGGTTTTTTTTTAGCGGAATTTTTTTTCTTTTTTAGCTTTGTCCCTTGAGATTTGGTTAAAGGGCCCTTTTTATTCCTCTCCTTTTCCCTTGGTAATAGTGGGGGGGGGAGGTTAGGATGGTGCATCGAATTGTTTTTCAATTTTTGTAGGACACAACAACGTGACAAAACAAGCCCCTAAACTCAAGGAAAGAAAATTTTGCCCCCCAAGAATCCCCAGAAAAATCCTCTGGGTTTGTTTTGCAGGGAATCCACACCGCGAAACTTTTAAATCAATTAAAGTAGTTATACAACTTTTGCCGGGCCAAAACAAGAAAAGCTCCTCCCCGCTAAATGAGGCAAAGAAAGGGAAGGTTTTTTTTTTTTTTTTTTTTTTTTTTTTTTTTTTTTTTTTTTTTTTTTTTTTTTTTTTTTTTTTTTTTTTTTTTTTTTTTTTTTTTTTTTTTTTTTTTTTTTTTTTTTTTTTTTTTTTTTTTTTTTTTTTTTTTTTTTTTTTTTTTTTTTTTTTTTTTTTTTTTTTTTTTTTTTTTTTTTTTTTTTTTTTTTTTTTTTTTTTTTTTTTTTTTTTTTTTTTTTTTTTTTTTTTTTTTTTTTTTTTTTTTTTTTTTTTTTTTTTTTTTTTTTTTTTTTTTTTTTTTTTTTTTTTTTTTTTTTTTTTTTTTTTTTTTTTTTTTTTTTTTTTTTTTTTTTTTTTTTTTTTTTTTTTTTTTTTTTTTTTTTTTTTTTTTTTTTTTTTTTTTTTTTTTTTTTTTTTTTTTTTTTTTTTTTTTTTTTTTTTTTTTTTTTTTTTTTTTTTTTTTTTTTTTTTTTTTTTTTTTTTTTTTTTTTTTTTTTTTTTTTTTTTTTTTTTTTTTTTTTTTTTTTTTTTTTTTTTTTTTTTTTTTTTTTTTTTTTTTTTTTTTTTTTTTTTTTTTTTTTTTTTTTTTTTTTTTTTTTTTTTTTTTTTTTTTTTTTTTTTTTTTTTTTTTTTTTTTTTTTTTTTTTTTTTTTTTTTTTTTTTTTTTTTTTTTTTTTTTTTTTTTTTTTTTTTTTTTTTTTTTTTTTTTTTTTTTTTTTTTTTTTTTTTTTTTTTTTTTTTTTTTTTTTTTTTTTTTTTTTTTTTTTTTTTTTTTTTTTTTTTTTTTTTTTTTTTTTTTTTTTTTTTTTTTTTTTTTTTTTTTTTTTTTTTTTTTTTTTTTTTTTTTTTTTTTTTTTTTTTTTTTTTTTTTTTTTTTTTTTTTTTTTTTTTTTTTTTTTTTTTTTTTTTTTTTTTTTTTTTTTTTTTTTTTTTTTTTTTTTTTTTTTTTTTTTTTTTTTTTTTTTTTTTTTTTTTTTTTTTTTTTTTTTTTTTTTTTTTTTTTTTTTTTTTTTTTTTTTTTTTTTTTTTTTTTTTTTTTTTTTTTTTTTTTTTTTTTTTTTTTTTTTTTTTTTTTTTTTTTTTTTTTTTTTTTTTTTTTTTTTTTTTTTTTTTTTTTTTTTTTTTTTTTTTTTTTTTTTTTTTTTTTTTTTTTTTTTTTTTTTTTTTTTTTTTTTTTTTTTTTTTTTTTTTTTTTTTTTTTTTTTTTTTTTTTTTTTTTTTTTTTTTTTTTTTTTTTTTTTTTTTTTTTTTTTTTTTTTTTTTTTTTTTTTTTTTTTTTTTTTTTTTTTTTTTTTTTTTTTTTTTTTTTTTTTTTTTTTTTTTTTTTTTTTTTTTTTTTTTTTTTTTTTTTTTTTTTTTTTTTTTTTTTTTTTTTTTTTTTTTTTTTTTTTTTTTTTTTTTTTTTTTTTTTTTTTTTTTTTTTTTTTTTTTTTTTTTTTTTTTTTTTTTTTTTTTTTTTTTTTTTTTTTTTTTTTTTTTTTTTTTTTTTTTTTTTTTTTTTTTTTTTTTTTTTTTTTTTTTTTTTTTTTTTTTTTTTTTTTTTTTTTTTTTTTTTTTTTTTTTTTTTTTTTTTTTTTTTTTTTTTTTTTTTTTTTTTTTTTTTTTTTTTTTTTTTTTTTTTTTTTTTTTTTTTTTTTTTTTTTTTTTTTTTTTTTTTTTTTTTTTTTTTTTTTTTTTTTTTTTTTTTTTTTTTTTTTTTTTTTTTTTTTTTTTTTTTTTTTTTTTTTTTTTTTTTTTTTTTTTTTTTTTTTTTTTTTTTTTTTTTTTTTTTTTTTTTTTTTTTTTTTTTTTTTTTTTTTTTTTTTTTTTTTTTTTTTTTTTTTTTTTTTTTTTTTTTTTTTTTTTTTTTTTTTTTTTTTTTTTTTTTTTTTTTTTTTTTTTTTTTTTTTTTTTTTTTTTTTTTTTTTTTTTTTTTTTTTTTTTTTTTTTTTTTTTTTTTTTTTTTTTTTTTTTTTTTTTTTTTTTTTTTTTTTTTTTTTTTTTTTTTTTTTTTTTTTTTTTTTTTTTTTTTTTTTTTTTTTTTTTTTTTTTTTTTTTTTTTTTTTTTTTTTTTTTTTTTTTTTTTTTTTTTTTTTTTTTTTTTTTTTTTTTTTTTTTTTTTTTTTTTTTTTTTTTTTTTTTTTTTTTTTTTTTTTTTTTTTTTTTTTTTTTTTTTTTTTTGTTGGAAACCGAAAAGCCCTAAACGCAGGAAGAATGACACAAATCCAAGAAATACTGGTTGTTTGCGAGGAATCAACGCGAACCTTAATCAATAGGGTATAACTTGCCGGCAAAAGAAAGCGCTCCGAGATGCAAGAAAGGGAAGGTCGTTCAGTCATCTGCAGGCCTAAGGCTTTTTGAAAAGGCGTCACTTCCCTTCCGACAATGCTCAATAAAGGCTCCAACTTCTTCTTTCGCATCAACAGGTTCATATTTGATTCCTAAAGAAAGTGGAATAAGTCAAGCTGGACCTTCTCCCTTCATCGAGGACCAAAAGAGAGAAGCCACCGCGGTAAACCTACGGATCGTCACTGCTTTGTTCACTGAAATGCTTTAATACCTTTTGCTGTTTAGAGCAAGCCCCTTCATGTTATAGCGTTCGTGCCTTCACCCGTCACTTCCTTCTTTCCCTTTAAAGAAGACTACAGGGTTCTATATCCAATTCTTCCGCGGAAGTCTAGACTTGCTCAGAGCCCCAGAGCCTAGTTATTCTTTCCTTTACCAACGACCCCTAATGCTCACTAAAATGCTTTCTAATGGGATGCCCTTCTAAAGGAAAATGTGAAATTCGAATTAAAGAAATGCCTTTCTACTGAGCTGCTTTTCATAGCTAAAGTAGCCAGGTCCTCTTAAAGACCGAACAACAAATAGGGCAAGATTGGACATTACCGGTTCCGCTGTGATCAAATCGCCTCTTTGCGCAAATCCTCGGCCATTCGGGTTCTTGGAGAAGCCCGGGGAAGATTCATAGCTAATGGTTTCATCATCCTATGAGCAAATTCCTATGGAGAATGGACTGCTATCACTCGTCTGCGAACAGATCCTCTCTTGTCTTAACTGAATTACCAAATCCATTCCTACTGCCACCGCTCGTCAGGAACAGATCCTCTCTTGCGCTTACTTCTTTTGTGAACACGAAGCTAAACAACTATTCCCACGTGAAAGGAAAGCTAGTCGAACTAGAGATTTCTGCTAAGCTCAAAGATAAATTGATGTAACAGCAAAAGCTGCACGCAGCGAATACAAGATAGTCGAGTTACTCAGCAACTGTGGTAGTTGTAGGCCTCCGGTTTTGTTTCCCCCAGTCACTTGAAAGCGGCCGGCATTACGAAGGCAGGAACTTTGCTTTCTAGCGAGACCTTTAGAGTTGAAAGTTGAATACGAACCACGAGTAGGGTAGCAAGCAGGCTTTCTGGACGTAGACATTTTCGCCTGCTTGTCGATTACTTGTCTCTGTGGCTTATTGGTTGATTTCCTACTGGAGAGTCAAAGTCTTCTAATACCATAGCTTAGACCCGATTCCTATACTCTTATTCCTCTGTTCGAAAGTCCATAAAAGCAAGTAAAGAAATGAAAACCACCCCGCCGAGTCATAGTGTGTTTGCAAATTAAGAGCGGTGGGCTAACTTCTGTGTTGAAGTCAACTGCTAGGGGGGTGAAAAAGGGAGCGGTATAAGGCGACAGTTCAGGGGATGGCCATTAAGCTCATTATCCTAGTAGGAATGGGCTCAGAGTGGCAATAAGGAGACTAAAGCACCTAGAGAGAACTACTGAATTGAGGGAAAGAGTGACAGACTAACCTATAAGGCAAGAAAGTCAGGCAGGAGTGGAAGAGGCACACTCCCCTGCAATGCTGAAGTGTGAGCGTACAGTCGCAGACCCGAACATGGGCACTGAAGCTACCACTCCTGTGAATGAGGCAGTATCGCCAGACTCGAGCTAACAGGCAAGATGTCAGATCTGTGTTTGACTTCCGAGTTTCTTTTTTGCATTCTTTTTCTCATTAGTGCGGTTCTCTTTTTCCTATTACCTTTCTTCTTGTTGCTTAGTGCTATTAGACCTTATTCCTATTATTGTAGATGCACTCTGGATCGTACCTCAGTTCACTGATACTAATACTCACAAGCAAGAACGTAACTAAGCTAAATTCAGAATGCAAAGAACAAGCGGGAGATCCATAGGGGAAATCAAGACTTCAGGTAAATAGGAGTCCGGTCAGGCTCAAACTAAGACAAGTAAGGCTGTTGGGTAGCATTTCCAGAATGTAAATATGTAGTGATAGGATGGTAGTTGGACCAGTTATCAGCAGCCCAAGCCCTGTTAACGCTAGTGTAATTCCTAGGTTTGAGTTTATGTATTGGTAGCCTGGGTCCCATTAGTTGTAGGCCGGCTCCTAGTCCCTATTGGTTGTCTTAGCTGTAGGAGTTTCGCCCTTAGACTCCTTTCTTGCATTCCGACTACTGAGTTACAGTCGGATACTTACTACTATAATGATGGCTCGATTGCTGGAGTTCTCATTTATTACTTATTACCCACCCGCAACCTTATTCTTGCTTTTGTTGGTTCAATCCCTTAGGAGCCCCCGGGTTCGAAGAAAGAGTAGAACTGAGTAGTACCCTATTCGCAGACAAGAGTAGTGAGTTAACCCTATTTAGTATATGCTTGGCTGTTTCCAAATTCAACGACTCCCCTGATAGAGTATGCTCCCACTCTTGATGTAGTAGTGGAATTTCCATTGCCCCCACTTTGAAAGAAGCCCCCTTTTCCTCTCTTGCAACAAAGACTGTTATTGCTCTCATCTGATATGCACTTGAGAGTTGAAGGCTTGAAGACCAGACTGAGACCTATACAAAGCCCCCGGAGCTCCCCAAAAGTCGACTCGGCTACAAACAAAGTGAGTGCTGAAAAGGACTGGTAGAATGGAGTTTCTGACTATCAGAATGGAATTACAGAATTTATAGCACTAGGTAAGTAAGGTGTGTTGGCTTAGAGTATATTTCTTGCACCTCACCCCATAAAGAAAGCTTGCCCCAACTCTATATGACTTGCCTCTCTCTCCTTGCAAAGAAATATGTAGGTATTCTTACCGAAACTCCGATTTCGTGCAGAGGTGTTACTACTCCCAACTAGTCTTGTTCTTGTGTGAGGAAAGTATAGTTCTGGGAAATCCTAGAGAAACAAGCCCCTGCCCCTTAACTAAACACATGGGTTATACTCGTATTGAGCTCCCGCCGCTAGTAACAAGCGAACTGAATTAATTGCCTTAACCGCTACATGGGCATGAGATCCTTACAGATAAAGATCTGCTGTTGGGCCTGTACCTGCTCGATAGCCATCATTTCTTAGGGCCTTAGAGTTAGAGATGAAATAGTAGAGGAGCCATCAATTTGCGTTCAAAAAACACGGGAAAACGGAAAATGATCATGACTTTTGACCCAGCTATTAGCTAAATTGGCTTCGCTACCAAAAAACCCGGGTTTTGTCAACTTTTCCATCTTTTTTCTCGGTCTATTAGCTAAAATGAGGTCACTGCCAAAAAAGACGGGAAAACGTCAAAATCGAGGATCGATCCGGTACCTCAGGAGGGGAATTGGCTTCGCTACGAAAAAACACGGGAATTGGTGAGCCATGAATAGTGGTTGCTTGTCTGCTTGGCCTATGACTTCCTACTTCCCGCCAAGCGTATACTCTAACAAGAGCAGGACTACTACTACTGATAGGACCTTAACTAAAAACTACCACTAACTACCGGACTTTTACTACTATCAAAAAGAATTGAGCTATTGATAGAAAGGATGAAACAAGCAACTGGTAATTCCACTCAGAAGTCCAAGGCGGGGAAATCACTGAGAAACAAGGATATAGCTCCAAACTGGTTTAGTCCACCGCTCCTGTGTCCCTCAACCCACCTCTCTTTGTTTTTAGTATTACTATCCTTGCAATTAGTCTGACTTTCTCTGCCTTCGTTCTGTAGCTATTGATATCGAACCTTGCTTCGCCTACCTTAAAGCTTCCCTTGCTTGCTTGATTTCTTTAACGGATGCCTATAAGCCCGCCTTTACAGCCTTACATGCTTGCTTTAGCGCAAAAACATTGGATTCTTTCCTAACTACCCGAGCTCTAAAGCTCATACTCCTTATTTGGATTCTCATTAGTACGGATCTAACTCTGTCATTCCTATTTCCGAGTAATAGCCTTGCTTCACTGCCTCTAGGTCCCCTATTGCTTTATCTCATTCCCCAACTCCAAAACCTAGCTCTAGAATTCCATACTATATAACTCCACTACGAAGTTGTAAATACAAATTAGTGTTTCAGTGTATAAGAATGATACTAGGCATTAACAGAATGAAAACAAAACTCAAGAAAACAACTATAGGGCAAGTAAGCCAACAACTAGGGATGCAATAAAGAAGTACGACCCAAGGAC
>PYDT01000122.1:240018-252669 GCA_004837865.1 Musa balbisiana
TAACATAATGTCTAGTCCCTAACATAATGTCTAGTCCCTAACATAATGTCTAGTCCCTAACATAATGTCTAGTCCCTAACATAATGTCTAGTCCCTAACATAATGTCTAGTCCCTAACATAATGTCTAGTCCCTAACATAATGTCTAGTCCCTAACATAATGTCTAGTCCCTAACATAATGTCTAGTCCCTAACATAATGTCTAGTCCCTAACATAATGTCTAGTCCCTAACATAATGTCTAGTCCCTAACATAATGTCTAGTCCCTAACATAATGTCTAGTCCCTAACATAATGTCTAGTCCCTAACATAATGTCTAGTCCCTAACATAATGTCTAGTCCCTAACATAATGTCTAGTCCCTAACATAATGTCTAGTCCCTAACATAATGTCTAGTCCCTAACATAATGTCTAGTCCCTAACATAATGTCTAGTCCCTAACATAATGTCTAGTCCCTAACATAATGTCTAGTCCCTAACATAATGTCTAGTCCCTAACATAATGTCTAGTCCCTAACATAATGTCTAGTCCCTAACATAATGTCTAGTCCCTAACATAATGTCTAGTCCCTAACATAATGTCTAGTCCCTAACATAATGTCTAGTCCCTAACATAATGTCTAGTCCCTAACATAATGTCTAGTCCCTAACATAATGTCTAGTCCCTAACATAATGTCTAGTCCCTAACATAATGTCTAGTCCCTAACATAATGTCTAGTCCCTAACATAATGTCTAGTCCCTAACATAATGTCTAGTCCCTAACATAATGTCTAGTCCCTAACATAATGTCTAGTCCCTAACATAATGTCTAGTCCCTAACATAATGTCTAGTCCCTAACATAATGTCTAGTCCCTAACATAATGTCTAGTCCCTAACATAATGTCTAGTCCCTAACATAATGTCTAGTCCCTAACATAATGTCTAGTCCCTAACATAATGTCTAGTCCCTAACATAATGTCTAGTCCCTAACATAATGTCTAGTCCCTAACATAATGTCTAGTCCCTAACATAATGTCTAGTCCCTAACATAATGTCTAGTCCCTAACATAATGTCTAGTCCCTAACATAATGTCTAGTCCCTAACATAATGTCTAGTCCCTAACATAATGTCTAGTCCCTAACATAATGTCTAGTCCCTAACATAATGTCTAGTCCCTAACATAATGTCTAGTCCCTAACATAATGTCTAGTCCCTAACATAATGTCTAGTCCCTAACATAATGTCTAGTCCCTAACATAATGTCTAGTCCCTAACATAATGTCTAGTCCCTAACATAATGTCTAGTCCCTAACATAATGTCTAGTCCCTAACATAATGTCTAGTCCCTAACATAATGTCTAGTCCCTAACATAATGTCTAGTCCCTAACATAATGTCTAGTCCCTAACATAATGTCTAGTCCCTAACATAATGTCTAGTCCCTAACATAATGTCTAGTCCCTAACATAATGTCTAGTCCCTAACATAATGTCTAGTCCCTAACATAATGTCTAGTCCCTAACATAATGTCTAGTCCCTAACATAATGTCTAGTCCCTAACATAATGTCTAGTCCCTAACATAATGTCTAGTCCCTAACATAATGTCTAGTCCCTAACATAATGTCTAGTCCCTAACATAATGTCTAGTCCCTAACATAATGTCTAGTCCCTAACATAATGTCTAGTCCCTAACATAATGTCTAGTCCCTAACATAATGTCTAGTCCCTAACATAATGTCTAGTCCCTAACATAATGTCTAGTCCCTAACATAATGTCTAGTCCCTAACATAATGTCTAAGTGCAGTCCTGTCTAGTCCCTAACATAATGTCTAGTCCCTAACATAATGAGTCAAACGACTTTCTTTGTCCCTTAGCGCCCCAAGAGAATCCGCTGGATAAGAAGATGGAGTGAAGCCTACGAGTTCTATTGCAACAAGGGGTTCAGCAAGTGGAGAAGGTTATGGGGCAGGCAGTTCTAAAGTCAAGCTCTGGTTTTGGTGACTTTTTCATTACGAAAAAAAGAAAGAGAGATTTTGGAAAGTCCAAGTACGAGGATCAAATGAATGTATGAACCAATTTATCCATTTCCATAGACTTCACTGAAGAAAGCTATAATCACACCGAACCCGCTCCAGTAAGCAGTAGTTTCTGTTTTGAAGCAAAGCATTGATGTTGTTTTCTTACTAAATGATTTCCTAGGTGCATTAAATGAAACAAGCGAGTTTAGGTTAGGGAACAAGCAATGTGACGCTTAGAGTACGGAAGCTTTAGGGAAGAAAGCAACAAAGCTCATGCTCATTATAGTTTCGGGATGCTAACGTATCGGTGTTAGAGTGTTGTGGAGAGTCGATGGAATTTCTCCTAATATATTGATTGTGCTAGGCTAGGTAGATTCCATTCCTTCTTTTCAAGTAATAGCTATTTGTTTCATCAAGTAATAGCTATTTGTTTCATTGATTCTATACTAGCTGAAAAGGAGAGATTATTGGATTTCGCCGTTGCCCAAGGGAAGGCCTGGATACCAAAGTCCATCAGTGTAATCTATTAAGGAAGCAGTAAGAGTCAAGTAGATCAGAGAGGGAGAATCTGAGGAAGAAGCGGGATCCTCTGATGTGATGAACCCTGCTTCAAAGAAGGCCATAATCAAGCTGACTCCACTGGGTAAGATCCTGGCACTGAAAGAGACGATACTTCATTGGCGACGAGAATCTCAGTTCGACAGAACAAGCACCACGCGTCGAGAGTACTCTAGTCTAGGGTTCGGCTGCCTATAGAGACAAAGAAACAGAACGAGAGCTCACTAACGCGAATTACTATAAATAAGGCCGGGATAAAGATCTTCTATTCTTTGACTTTCCGGGGTAGCTGCCTCAATCCACTCTTTTCTTTAGAGTCAATCAAGTAACCAAGCTTAGGCGAGGCGAAAGTGAGCTTATTGTCGGGGTGCTAACGCTGACTTCTTCGGGCAATCAGAATAACTAATAGATAATAGAACGGAGGTATATGCACTGTGTATAGATCCACTCCGCTGTAACCAAAGAGATAGGTAGCGCCCTTAGCCTAAGTTCAGTTGTCAACGAGAGAAAGAGAAGAAGCCTTAGCTGTGCTTGGAAAGTGCACTCTTGAATAAGAAGCGGGAAGGACAGTTGAGAGTTCCATTCCTGTTTTCCCTTGCGCAAGTTCCATTTCCATGAATGAATGAGTTGAGTTTGGGGCATAAGCCGTATCTGCAGCCGTGAAAAGGGAAGCAGCCCACGGTGATGTTGAACAAAACAAGTCAGCAGCAAGAGAGGTTAGAGTGTCAGTGAGTGGAGTGAAAAGCGCGTTAGAACTCCGTTTTACCTCTGTACCCCGGAAAGTAAGCTAACGCACAAGGGAAGAAATAAGGAATGGACTTTCAAGCACTTAAAATAGAAAAGCGTAAACAAACAGCTGACAGCTGGCTCTAAAGAAAAGAAAAGAAAGAGGATGGTGCACCCAGTACTTAAGCAATCGGTACCGCTATTCCTATTGAATAGAATCTGACTTATTAGTTGACATCTCATGTGATTGATTAAACTCACAACTGCTTACTCCATTCTTTTTCGGGGTGTGCTAGTTATTGAAGTTTTGCATCAGCAATAAGGAGTGAAGAGCCAGAGTAATATGTCAGTAGGTTGTTGACTTACTTATATGAGTGGTGGTAGCAAGAGAGACTCAATTCATTGAGGAGAGTAAAGACAGAAGCAATACGTGACAGTAGGTAAAGAAACTGGAACTGGCCCACTACTCACAGAAACAATATATGACCAGGAGGTAAAGAAACTGGAACTGTCCACTACTCCCTTCCCGCCAACACCCTATGGAGCTTCAACGCCCTATACTATTTTCCTTCACTTGATCTAGCTAGGCCATTCTCGTAAACTTTACCTTTAGCCGAGTCAACCCTTTTTCGCCAACCGCCGTGCTGGTTTCTCTCAACTCCAAGTCCAGAAAAAGAAGAATGAGAGTTCCCCTCCAGTGTTCTAGAGTTATGAGCAAGTCCCTGGGAGAAGGTGGTTATCTCTCTGCCTGCTCCATGCTGTATAGCCTAAGGATGATGAGCGAGCTATCATACATTAGATCTGCCCAGTCATTTCGGTAGATTCCGTAGTGGGAGGTCTAGAAGTAAGGGAGGGGGCGCGCAGGTGTCAAGTTGCTAATTTCTAACCTTATTGTAGCATCCTTTTCTCTAGGTAGGGGTTTGAGTCTCGAAGTGGAAAGAACTCTGCCAGAACTCCTCATATGAAAATACAAAAAAGAAAAGCTTCGAGCGACACCATATAGATAAGTGAGTCATATTTATTAGAAACCATATTCTGGAATTCCGTAAAGGAAACACCCTTATTTGAATATAGCTAGCAATTTCGATATCTTCTTGAAAACACTTTCTCATAGAATATTGAACGATTAAGATCGCCCCCTTTCTAGCAATTGAGTCCGCAAAGCTTCAAGTAAGGGCAGAGGTTAGGATGCCAATATTCATTCCTCTTAATGTAAACAGTGAGTTTCGCAGGGCTATGGGTTGTAACTAGATTCATTAGTGACGATTAGCTATCAAATATGATATTTGGCACTCACATTCAACAAGCAAGTTAGTGTCCCCCGGGAACTCCATTAGCGCATAGATTCAGCTCGCTAACGCAAGTTATATCATCCGCTATAGTCCAGTGAGTTCTTGTTTTCGGCTAACGTGAGTTCTTCTGCTTTTTTAGTGCACATATGAAGTAAGTCATTTGACATTACACTGTCTGCTTAGACTAGCCTCACCATAAGTAAGAGTAACCAAATCGAATAGATAGAATGGTGAAAAGAATCAAATGACAACTAAGAGGGGTCGAAGACGAAGATCCCCGCATAGTTGATCCTCCAAAAATCATATCTCTGGTTTGGCATTAGATATATTTCCCTAAACAAGTATTGAGCGGATCCCACGTTAGCTCCAGTTGGTCTCTGACTAGAAAGGTAATGCTTTTGCTTTAGAAGCTTCTGGCCCGGCCTCACTAGGATAAGCGGTATTATTAACCCAGACAAAACAACAAGCGAGAAAACAAAAGACAGATAAAGCATCTAAACTAGAAGACAGTAAACCACTCGATGCTAAAACCAGCAAGCAAGCCTATGCGGTTAAGCAAAATTCCACAAAGTATACAAATAGAACCCCTCACAACAAGAGAAATCTTCTAGAAATCGTGTCTACACAAACAAGAAATCCTGATATTCCCCTAACAAGCAAGGAGATTTGAGTAAATCCAAAATATTACACTTGGGCATCGGGTCAAGTTGGTGTCATTTTTATTACATCTCCCCCCCAGGGGCCCAGGTTGAATATATGCCCCCAAACTCACAGCCTTGAGTACTAGAATCAAAGCAAGCACTAGACCTACCAAAATGAAGTGAATACCCAACATGGTAGTTATTATCTTTCTATCTGCAGAATGGAAAAGATGATTCAAGGTCAAAGCATGAGAAATACCACCAAAGCCTAAGACATAAAGGAAATTCCGTCCTAAGACTGCAGAGGAAATTCCGTTAAGTACTCCAGAGACTAAGTATGCTAAGGTTTCCCCCCTAGACCTACCCCCCAACCTAGAGTAGCTAGATGCAACAGTCAAATCCATCCTTGTTCATACATAGGTTTTTTCTCTGGTAGAGCCACTTCAAATGGGTTCATTGCCCCGGCCCAGAATACGATGAATCCGGCATGGGCTACGTGAGCTCCAAGTAGTTTACCGGACAAATTCATAAGTCTGGCATTCCCAGCGCACCAAGCGAGGTAGTTTCTTGGACCAGCTAAAGCGGAAGTTCCATTAAAGAGTGTTTCCACGTGGTAGAACCTCCTCACAGGGAATATAAGGTTTTAGTTATCTCATGAGGCTGATCCTGAGCCGCCATCCAAGCACGAATACCTTTGTCTATGTCATATTATTGGTTGTGTAGGTATAAAGTCTCCAATTCCGGATCTTCCTAACGGATTTCTCTTTTTTAATGTCATATTCTTGGTGTAGGTATAAAGTATCCAATTCCGGATCTTCCTA
Source organism: Musa balbisiana (assembly GCA_004837865.1). Lineage (NCBI taxonomy): Eukaryota > Viridiplantae > Streptophyta > Magnoliopsida > Zingiberales > Musaceae > Musa > Musa balbisiana. Next base: position 246,059 of record PYDT01000122.1, read on the forward strand.
ACGGGAAACGAAGTCATAGGCACGTAGATTCAGAGCCAGACCGACTTACTACCCCAATAGCACTCATCCATAAACCAGTTACGGGTACAAAAAACATAAGGCCAACGTTTATTGGAAAAAGCGACCCCTACTATTGGATTGGGGATCAAAAACGGTTAGCAGTGACCATGGAATAAGTCTCTTCGGCTGGAGTTGGGTTAAAAGCACGAACTGTATGTATTTGCACCGTTACCATCTTCGAAGAAATCGTTTTCTACGGACCATGAATAGCGCATAGCAGAGCAGCGCCTAATACTCCGGCAACTCCCATCATATTCAAAGGGTTCAACGTCCAATTATTCCACCGTTGGAATCAGAGGATTCATCGAAATATAGCAGCTACACCAAAACTATGTGAAACCAGATTGACCCAGTAGATAAAGAGAGAAATACGGAAACGAAACGAAAACCGCAATTGTTAGCAAGCAAAGAATGCGCATTAGAAGGTTGCAATTGAACTGATCGAGCAAGACCTAGTCCTATCTATCTTTTACGTAAGGTAAGTGAAGTAATATGAAACCTATGCGGAAAGCACCATGGAGAGCAACAAAAGTCCACGCCTAATTGACACCAACGAGTCAAAGATGTAGAATGATTTCGAAATCAATCAATATATGGTTTCTTTGAAATAGTATCACTTTCTTCCTTCGTTCTTGTGCGGACCCAACTAAGAATGATATCAACTATTCAAAGGAGTGGAGTGTTAGCAAACCAACTCATTCAATCGCCAGTCAAAGGGTATACCATGAAGTGACATAAGTTTTACCTGTAAACCAACCTCCTAAAGCGAAATAAGCACAAGCAAAGAGCAATGGACCGGCTTAGACTTCCTTTTCTTATACTTATAACTTCTACTATATAATAGGAATCAATAAGTATTTGAACCTGTCTTATGACTCCTAAGAAATAAGTATTTGAACCCTGAGAGTTGTGGAAAAAGCCCCTTATCGGATTGGAACCGATGACTTACGCCTTACCATAGCGTTACTCTACCACTGAGTGCAAAGGGTCCTTATTAGATTCATTCCAAATAGCCTTTCCATTATGAGTCTACTGCATAAGCTAGTAGGGGTTTCTTTAGTCATATTCAGCTAGATGAGTAGGGGTTTCTTTAGTCATATTCAGCTAGATGAGTAGGGGTTTCTTTAGTCATATTCAGCTAGATGAGTAGGGGTTTCTTTAGTCATATTCAGCTAGATGAGTAGGGGTTTCTTTAGTCATATTCAGCTAGATGAGTAGGGGTTTCTTTAGTCATATTCAGCTAGATGAGTAGGGGTTTCTTTAGTCATATTCAGCTAGATGAGTAGGGGTTTCTTTAGTCATATTCAGCTAGATGAGTAGGGGTTTCTTTAGTCATATTCAGCTAGATGAGTAGGGGTTTCTTTAGTCATATTCAGCTAGATGAGTAGGGGTTTCTTTAGTCATATTCAGCTAGATGAGTAGGGGTTTCTTTAGTCATATTCAGCTAGATGAGTAGGGGTTTCTTTAGTCATATTCAGCTAGATGAGTAGGGGTTTCTTTAGTCATATTCAGCTAGATGAGTAGGGGTTTCTTTAGTCATATTCGATGAGTAGGGGTTTCTTTAGTCATATTCAGCTAGATGATGAGTAGGGTTTATTTAGGAGCAATCAATTTCATTTACCCCCGCAATCAATTGCCCTCTCAAAGTCCAAAAGAGTGTTTAGATCTAGGTCGATGCCCGAGCGGTTAATGGGGACGGACTGTAATTCGTTGGCGATATGTCTACGCTGGTTCAAATCCTCAGCAGTTCTGGGAAGCAGTTTAAGAAGCTTCGTCGCTCCATGAATCTAATATAGCCAATGATATAGTCCTCCAGAAACCAGAATGCCTGATCCGTAAAAGAGAAAGCGTTTTTGTTCTCTATCCATGTATTTCTCATTCGTTCTGATCTTTTCTTTCCACTATCTATCTTCATAAAGAATATGAAAACAAAGCAAAGATTCTTATAGGTTTGTTTTGATCATTGCCTTTTTTGGCAAGAAAATCCAAGAAACACAGGTCACTAGTAATCCGTGTCACTTTCACTAGAGTCCATATCCATATTTCTATCTCTCTTATATATCAGTGAGTATATCATTCGTGTCTCTGTTACAAGGCTTAGAATCAAATGTTCTTCTGAAACCATTAATCATATTATATGTATACCAGACACCTCGCAGGGATTGTAGTTCAATTGGTCAGAGCACCGCCCTGTCAAGGCGGAAGCTGCGGGTTCGAGCCCCGTCAGTCCCGAACTAGGATTAGGATCCGATCCTTAAATGCATTCTCTATTTTCCCCGTTCCAAAAAGGAGATAGGGAGCAACATAAGGAGATAGGGAGCAACATCTAATCCCCAGCCAGTGTAGATCCTTATGGAATTAATTTCTCATTTCGCATTTCTCATCTCATTTCCATTTATTCCACTAGTGCCGAGTCATAAGGGAGAGACATCACCATATATAGAATTGATTCGTACAATCAGTCTAGAATAGGATGAATCGATTTGCTAAATCATATTGGATGATTCTTAATATTGAGCCGATTCAGTATCATCAGGATGCCCATTTACGGGAATACAATTTCTCATCTCTATAGGATTAGATCCCAAGTTATTGCGAAGTACACAAGCCGAGATAGTATAGTATCAATTCTTATACTTCATTATGGCCGAGATAGAGAGTATGGTAGCAATTCTTATATTTCATGATTTCAGGTCGTGCGGACTAGTGTGTTTTTTCTTTTCTCTCGAATACTCTTTCCCCAAAGCTTCTTTCTCTCTTCCGGCATTATGACCATTGGATGAGCTTGCCTCTCGAGTGAGTAGCAATTCCATTTATTCACTCTTGAGCGCGGCTTCACGGGAACTCGGAGGGACGGATTTACCGTTAACAAAGGGCGCCACATCGAGGCCGTAGTTGGGTAGGATCCTCTGATAGCCTATAACCCAACACTCGACTTGTAGAGAGGAAGAGCTCACACTTTTGAGCACTGGCATCCACGCCACGGAGAATCGAGTCGTCCAGTGAAGACTGGTTCCGAGGTTCAAGTTACGGTTGCCCATCGTATCTCTCGGTCTTCAGCTAGCAGAGTCGTTAACGCTCACTAAGGCTATGTCTGCCTTTCCGTATAGGTGGAAAGAAAGAAGACAGTAGCTTGCTTCTCCAATTCCCCTTCAGCATTTTGGATAGTTGGCTTGATGAGCATCCTCACTTCTAGGGCTCAGCCAGTTTTCAAAGATGCGCAGGTTCATTTGCCAGGACTTGCTCATAACAGGCGCTTGGACTTCCGAGATACGAGCTTGCACCTTTACTTTGATACCACACTGCTCCTGCTGACTCACTTTCTTCAGTTTCAGATCCAGATCCTACTGATGATTGGTACAATTACAGCTTATCTTCTTACTTAATAGGATGAAAGTCGACAACACCTACAGATTCCACTCGGACACTTAGGGTTTCAAAGCCAGTATCCGCTCCTACTGCTGATCCTGCTTAATCGCCAACACCTTTCTTTGATCCAGCACTACTGATTCTGTTGAAAACACCTTTCTTTGATCCAGCACTACTGATTCTGTTGAAGATCAAGATCCAGCCTCTGCATCTGCTTCATCTTGGGCTTGTTGAACCGACAACAGCTTCCTCACCAGTAACTGCAGATTCTATTTACACAGCGGATTATCTTTCTTCGTAAACATGTTAGCCCTTTAGCATCCCGAGTTTTCTCTTGTAGTGGTCCAGTCAAAGCATTAAGGTTGAGAAACCCTGGATTTGAAGTCTACTAACCTATGTTCAACAGAGCTCATGGCAAATCTCAACTATGAAAGGTATAAGAAAACAGGACTTGCTCATGTTCTAGTTCATATTAGCCTATCATCTATCTTGTTCCTTCCCTTGCGCAACGGAACACAATGAGTTTGTTTATTCCTGTTCCTATTCTTTTTGTCCTTTCCATCTGAAGCGCTAAGTGGTCCGTCACCGCTCTAAAACTAAGTACTTCAGAATCAAAGTTCCGTAACTCCCGTAAGCACTGAGTCTTGCCCGAACTCGCTTTCGCGCACCCTAACGCACAGAATGAGATTGAACAGCTAAAGATTCAGATCTTTCTTCCCTTGCATCTAGTTCACTTGTTTCTGAGGCTTATTATCTTGAAACGGAGTCTTCTCAAGCATCAGATCTCTCTCTGCAAGTCCTTTGCCTCTCACATCGCCTACACCCACAGATTAAACATGAACTAGACTTTCTTATTACCCACTTGTTGCTTACTTTTAAACTAAGGATGATTCTTCTCCAACTGAAGCGGATTCTGGAACTGCCTTGCTGCTGACAATGGAACTGGAACTCAACCACGACAAGAAAGGTAAAGCACCCGACCCATCCTTGAAGACCCGATTGCAGCTGACGACTAAACCGCTTCATCTGTTAATCCAGCATCATCTTCCGAGCTCCATCCTCTGATTCAATAAGCACTTCTTCTTTACTCATACAAAACCCCCCTCCCGTTCGTTAGCTACAGTCAACTCCCTGACGCACAAGACAAGGGCTTTCTAGAACTCGCCTAACGCTTAGATGAGGCTCACTGACCCTGTAAGCTTGAATTCTATTTCCATTTCCACTCTTAACGCATAGCGGTGAGTCAAGTCAAACAAAGAAAAATCATATCCATCTTTTGAATATAAATGAGGAATTGAGGAGCTGACCTGCCCTTCTTCTTGTAATTCTCCCCTTCCCCTTGAAGACCCGAACTCAACGAGCTTCCTTGAAACTGCTGATTCTCTTGTCGACAAAACCAGAATAGAACTTGAAGAAGAGCTTCCTGCTTCCTCTGATTTAGCACTTGCAGCTGACACTCTAACTCTACTTTAAGGTCAAAACAGTACTTTTAGACTTCTTTATATACGCCCGCTTGCAGCCCAACACTTCTAAATACCAGTGCTATCTTCTTTCCCTTATCTTGATTCTGCTTCAACTAGACTTTATGAACGACTTGCTCCTTTCTCTTCTCCTGCTTCATCTCTATATTCCTCTCCTGTTCCCGCATCTTCTCCTTAGATCCTTATCCCGCAGCCCTTCCTTGAAACAACATCTAAGTTCTCGAGCCCTTTGTCTATTAATTAAGGAGCCCTTTGTCAATTAATTAAGTAGAAACAAGTCTCATAGGTGGGTCCTCTCTTTTGGATTTGTTCTCTGAGTTAGGTACCTGAGGGACCTAGCTTTACTTCCTTGCCTTGCCAGCGAGCTCCTATAACCTATAAGGTGTCTATCTAGAAAGATAAGCACAAGCTAGAAAGAAAAGCACAAGGGTCCGAAGGAGATTGCTCTTTCTTTTGAAGTTTATAGAAGCTAAGGAAAGAAAAGACTAGATTAGGTTGCTGCTGTTCTTCCTCGTAGCTAGATGTGACTACGGTAGGTTAAGAAATGAGATACCTTAGGGATGTCTAAACCTGTGTTTGGTTTTAGAACTAGATAGAATGCATAATAAGAAGGAATATCTAGCCATCTTAGCTAAGCGAACGGGGGCTTTGTGGGATCCCCACAACCAAGGAAGGAGAATCCATTTCTCTTAGGTTTAGGACTAACCATGACTTCCTTACAGTGCTTGAAGCTCTCTAAAGTTGCTATATATCTGAAATGGATGGGTTTTCTAGGTCAGAACTCTTCCCTTCCGGGGCTCTTTTCATCCTTTCAACGAGAGTGTGTATATCTTCTAGGCTGCTTTTTTTCCTTTAAGCTGAGGTCCCTTCTGCGATTCCTTGCTAAGGTTAGGACTAGCTTCCTTCCATAGGGTTCTCCTCCTTCTTTTCTACCCCACGAGCGTGTAAGGGTGAATTCCTATATTGTTAGGACCTTCCTATCTTCTGTTCTCATTATTTGTATCCCAAGATTGTCCGCTCTTGCTCTTATTCTTCCTTCCTTTACTTTGAGTGTCATAAGTACTCCCCTTTGTTTCTCCTACTAGGTTTCGAGGAAGGCAGGATAGATAAGCTAGGATTAGATGTGTAATCTAGTCGAAGAGGGGCAGATATTGCCTTTATGCCTGCGCTTTCAGCAATACAGGTGCTTCCTTGCCTCCCTTTCCGTTTCCTAAGGACTGCCAGCTTTCTGGTTTGTGATTTCCTTTTTTGAAGTAGTAGACTGAGTCAGAGGAGGAAGTCGTTGGGTGGAGAGGTCAGGTCTCTAGCGTCCTATCTTATGTCCGAATTCTTTCTCTCTGTTAATTGTCCTCTCGTCCAGTTGCTCAAGATAGATAAGCAAGGAGAACTTTGATTCAGGTAGCTCTATGTTGCTACGGTTGGTTCTGTTCTGTAATCAACTACCTGGGGCAAGTCGCTCCTGTCGGTTTAGAGCAAGCAAAGAAAGGTCAGAATAGATTAGATCGATCAAGACAGGTAGTTAGTTGTTCCTACTTACCTTACTTGCTAGTAGGAAGCGATGCTATGGAACCAACCGAATCCACTCTCGTGACATGATCGAAGATCAATCCGGGGAAAGAGATGAGCTTCTATATGACAAGCTACCCGTATTTACACATACGAGGAATCACTCACTAACGGACAAGAGAGCGACAACATGAG
>PYDT01000122.1:254163-277605 GCA_004837865.1 Musa balbisiana
AGTTAGCCTTTCACTGGGCAGGGGTGCCTAGCACTCTTTCTTAGCAATGAAAGAAATAGTGAACCACGCACATATCATAGGCTTGACGATGCTTTTTGTTATGAGTTTGTTTTCAAGCAAGAAGAAGCTCCTGTATAAGAATAAGCCATAAATAAGGGAGTCTGTGCGCGTGCGAGCGTGAGGTCTCGTCTCTTTGTACAGGAAGACTTGAATCGTAGCGGTTGAAAGGTGATGTGGTTAAGGTATCAAGATGAGCGGGAAATCCAGAAGTCAGGGTAGGTAGCCAGAGAACAAGTAGATCTAGTAGCTCGTAGCTCTGCTCGGGTGTTAGTTCTTCATTCTATCATGGGCTACATCAATTCAAGGTGTTGGCGACGCGTTCGACTTTACTGGATTCTCTACCTAATGGCAAGGGCAGAAATGGAAGTTTTCGTCGAGTTGAGAGAAGAAGCATGATCATCCTTAGTTCAAAGTAAGCAGTGACGTTAGCGAGTGTTGTTGCTCACCCAATTACGGAAATTATGCACTGAAAGCAGTCAGCTGCAAGCTAGAAGTTCCCTTCCAGTATTGTTCGGGCGCTAAGCAAGACAAGAGAGAGAGGCGAGGCTATAAAGAAATAAGTAATCAATAAGAGAACGAACATCGTAATCAATAAGAGAGAGAGGCGAGAGATAGATCAAATTCATGATTTGTTGCGCTAACGTTAGTTTTGATTAGCGCTAACGGGAGTCCTTCCTTTTAGCACTGAGTCTTGTTTGTTCACTGGCCCAACAGTGCCTTGAGGGTGAGGCAGCTTCTATTCGTTTCGTTCTCAAAAGTGTGTTTTTCTCTTCTCGTTCCAGTAAAAGTGGAAATCCCTTCCGTCAGAAAATGCAAAGAATGAAGATTCGAATCCAAAGAGAGAGACTCCCTTCGTCTTTTATCCGAAACCTCTTGAACACTTCGCACCCAAAGATATACAAAAGAATAAGGAAGCAAAGATACCAAATAATAAGGAAGAAAAAATGATATACAAAAGAATAAGGAAGCAAAGATTAGAGTATATCGGTCGAGTCCCCGGGCGAAAATAGTGGTTGTACTGTGCTTATTTCGGTGTACTGTGCTTATTTCATAGGAGAAAGGATCTACTCGTGGCCGGAGGAGCTCTTTCACTAGAACTTGCTGTATCGGATCGGGCACCATAAGAGACGTATGGGACTGAATCTCATTCTCTTATGGACCTGAACAAAGTATCAAGTAAGCGGACCTACTTACGCAAAGCAGTGAGTGTATAGACGCAGTCATGGAGAATTATGCCGTGCCTGAGATTCCATGTTTGAAGCTAATGCGCAACGAGCTGCGGTTTCCTTCTGGTCCCGAAGAGGGATAGTTTGACTCTTCTTTAGCGTCCTTCTTAACGGCAAGATCAAATCACAGAAAAGAGCGATTATCTCCATCTTAAATGCTAAAAGAAGGAAGTGCCCTGACGAAGGTATTGGGGAAAGAAAGATCGAATTCCTCAATAGGTCTTTTCCACCTTGAGCCTTGTATTGAAGAGGAAAGGTAAGAAGTTGAGCAGCCATTCCGTTAAGACATAAGAATGCCAGAAGCTAGAGCTCAGAAATCAAATACAGAGGAAAAGAGAAAGGGAGTTCAGTTAACCACTCAGGGACGGGCAACTGCTTACCTTATAGATAGTAGTAGACTGGACTTACCTTAATAGCTTCTAGATAGTAAGACTATTCACAGCATAGGATTCGTTTTCACAAGGCATAGGATTCGTTTTCACAAGGCATAGGATTCGTTTTCACAAGGCATAGGATTCGTTTTCACAAGGCATAGGATTCGTTTTCACAAGGCATAGGATTCGTTTTCACAAGGCATAGGATTCGTTTTCACAAGGCATAGGATTCGTTTTCACAAGGCATAGGATTCGTTTTCACAAGGCATAGGATTCGTTTTCACAAGGCATAGGATTCGTTTTCACAAGGCATAGGATTCGTTTTCACAAGGCATAGGATTCGTTTTCACAAGGCATAGGATTCGTTTTCACAAGGCATAGGATTCGTTTTCACAAGGCATAGGATTCGTTTTCACAAGGCATAGGATTCGTTTTCACAAGGCATAGGATTCGTTTTCACAAGGCATAGGATTCGTTTTCACAAGGCATAGGATTCGTTTTCACAAGGCATAGGATTCGTTTTCACAAGGCATAGGATTCGTTTTCACAAGGCATAGGATTCGTTTTCACAAGGCATAGGATTCGTTTTCACAAGGCATAGGATTCGTTTTCACAAGGCATAGGATTCGTTTTCACAAGGCATAGGATTCGTTTTCACAAGGCATAGGATTCGTTTTCACAAGGCATAGGATTCGTTTTCACAAGGCATAGGATTCGTTTTCACAAGGCATAGGATTCGTTTTCACAAGGCATAGGATTCGTTTTCACAAGGCATAGGATTCGTTTTCACAAGGCATAGGATTCGTTTTCACAAGGCATAGGATTCGTTTTCACAAGGCATAGGATTCGTTTTCACAAGGCATAGGATTCGTTTTCACAAGGCATAGGATTCGTTTTCACAAGGCATAGGATTCGTTTTCACAAGGCATAGGATTCGTTTTCACAAGGCATAGGATTCGTTTTCACAAGGCATAGGATTCGTTTTCACAAGGCATAGGATTCGTTTTCACAAGGCATAGGATTCGTTTTCACAAGGCATAGGATTCGTTTTCACAAGGCATAGGATTCGTTTTCACAAGGCATAGGATTCGTTTTCACAAGGCATAGGATTCGTTTTCACAAGGCATAGGATTCGTTTTCACAAGGCATAGGATTCGTTTTCACAAGGCATAGGATTCGTTTTCACAAGGCATAGGATTCGTTTTCACAAGGCATAGGATTCGTTTTCACAAGGCATAGGATTCGTTTTCACAAGGCATAGGATTCGTTTTCACAAGGCATAGGATTCGTTTTCACAAGGCATAGGATTCGTTTTCACAAGGCATAGGATTCGTTTTCACAAGGCATAGGATTCGTTTTCACAAGGCATAGGATTCGTTTTCACAAGGCATAGGATTCGTTTTCACAAGGCATAGGATTCGTTTTCACAAGGCATAGGATTCGTTTTCACAAGGCATAGGATTCGTTTTCACAAGGCATAGGATTCGTTTTCACAAGGCATAGGATTCGTTTTCACAAGGCATAGGATTCGTTTTCACAAGGCATAGGATTCGTTTTCACAAGGCATAGGATTCGTTTTCACAAGGCATAGGATTCGTTTTCACAAGGCATAGGATTCGTTTTCACAAGGCATAGGATTCGTTTTCACAAGGCATAGGATTCGTTTTCACAAGGCATAGGATTCGTTTTCACAAGGCATAGGATTCGTTTTCACAAGGCATAGGATTCGTTTTCACAAGGCATAGGATTCGTTTTCACAAGGCATAGGATTCGTTTTCACAAGGCATAGGATTCGTTTTCACAAGGCATAGGATTCGTTTTCACAAGGCATAGGATTCGTTTTCACAAGGCATAGGATTCGTTTTCACAAGGCATAGGATTCGTTTTCACAAGGCATAGGATTCGTTTTCACAAGGCATAGGATTCGTTTTCACAAGGCATAGGAGTGATGTTACAGAATGGTAGAATATGAAGAAACAAGCGCTTACGGAGTTGTAGAGTTCATTAAGTGTTGAGTAATCTTCTTCTATTTGATTCTATGTGGGCACTAAATCATATTCAAACAAAACAAGTAAGTAGAGTTCATTAAGTGTTGAGTAATCTTCTTCTATTTGATTCTATGTGCACTACTATTTTCATTAATGTTTCTCTTTCTTATTCAGGTTATTTTCATTCGAGTGTTTGTTTACTCTATTCTATATGAGTCTCCGCTAGATTAGATTCCTTATTGCCAAGGGCGCATCGAACTAGTAACGGAATAAGGACTGCTAGATTCCATTCCGTATTGCCAAGGGCGCTCGAGAGATGATTTCATCAATTATGGAGTCTGTTACTTATATTCATAACTAATGCATATGTCACTTATATTCCATTCCGCAGCGCCCAGCATATTCCTTCCGTAAAGTTCCAGAAGCAATAAGCAACGTAAAAGACAAGCACGCACAACAGAAGAGCGCAAAGCAAACAAGGGAAGAGCCCGATAGTTCTTTCCCGAAAATCAAGCTATATTTCTCTCTTTTGAGAGGATGACCTATAAGACCCATGAAACCAGTGATTTCGGCTCATAAGATAAAAGAGGCCGTGAAGAACCGCTCACGACTCTCTATGGTAAGAATTGACTACTCTAGGAAATGGATTGCTCACAGATTCTCGAGAATGAATGGGACCTACGAAGATAGCTTGAACTGGCATTGTTACTACAGATAGAAATGGAGATAGAAGCATCGTCTTGTCTCCAAGGGCCAATAGAGAGAACCATTGTCTTCCCAAGCAAGGTATAGATTCCAAGCGCAGGAGAGGAAAGAGATGTCTTTACTGGGTTTGAACCAATTGACTGACTTACCGTACTAGAGCGATGAGCTAACTGGAGCTCCAAAGTGGTCATTCAAGCTTATAGTTCTATTCCATTATCATTAAAGCTTATATTCTATTCTATTATATTCTATGGTCATTCAAGCTTATATTCTATTCCATTATCATTAAAGCTTATATTCTATTCCATTATCATTAAAGCTTATATTCTATTCTATTATATTCTAGGGTCATTCAAGCTTATATTCTATTCTATTATATTCTAGGGTCATTCAAGCTTATATTCTATTCTATTATATTCTAGGGTCATTCAAGCTTATATTCTATTCTATTATATTCTAGGGTCATTCAAGCTTATATTCTATTCTATTATATTCTAGGGTCATTCAAGCTTATATTCTATTCTATTATATTCTAGGGTCATTCAAGCTTATATTCTATTCTATTATATTCTAGGGTCATTCAAGCTTATATTCTATTCTATTATATTCTAGGGTCATTCAAGCTTATATTCTATTCTATTATATTCTAGGGTCATTCAAGCTTATATTCTATTCTATTATATTCTAGGGTCATTCAAGCTTATATTCTATTCTATTATATTCTAGGGTCATTCAAGCTTATATTCTATTCTATTATATTCTAGGGTCATTCAAGCTTATATTCTATTCTATTATATTCTAGGGTCATTCAAGCTTATATTCTATTCTATTATATTCTAGGGTCATTCAAGCTTATATTCTATTCTATTATATTCTAGGGTCATTCAAGCTTATATTCTATTCTATTATATTCTAGGGTCATTCAAGCTTATATTCTATTCTATTATATTCTAGGGTCATTCAAGCTTATATTCTATTCTATTATATTCTAGGGTCATTCAAGCTTATATTCTATTCTATTATATTCTAGGGTCATTCAAGCTTATATTCTATTCTATTATATTCTAGGGTCATTCAAGCTTATATTCTATTCTATTATATTCTAGGGTCATTCAAGCTTATATTCTATTCTATTATATTCTAGGGTCATTCAAGCTTATATTCTATTCTATTATATTCTAGGGTCATTCAAGCTTATATTCTATTCTATTATATTCTAGGGTCATTCAAGCTTATATTCTATTCTATTATATTCTAGGGTCATTCAAGCTTATATTCTATTCTATTATATTCTAGGGTCATTCAAGCTTATATTCTATTCTATTATATTCTAGGGTCATTCAAGCTTATATTCTATTCTATTATATTCTAGGGTCATTCAAGCTTATATTCTATTCTATTATATTCTAGGGTCATTCAAGCTTATATTCTATTCTATTATATTCTAGGGTCATTCAAGCTTATATTCTATTCTATTATATTCTAGGGTCATTCAAGCTTATATTCTATTCTATTATATTCTAGGGTCATTCAAGCTTATATTCTATTCTATTATATTCTAGGGTCATTCAAGCTTATATTCTATTCTATTATATTCTAGGGTCATTCAAGCTTATATTCTATTCTATTATATTCTAGGGTCATTCAAGCTTATATTCTATTCTATTATATTCTAGGGTCATTCAAGCTTATATTCTATTCTATTATATTCTAGGGTCATTCAAGCTTATATTCTATTCTATTATATTCTAGGGTCATTCAAGCTTATATTCTATTCTATTATATTCTAGGGTCATTCAAGCTTATATTCTATTCTATTATATTCTAGGGTCATTCAAGCTTATATTCTATTCTAAATTAGGAGTGCGAGGTCAGTTAGATTCATAAGTAATTAATAGAGTAATAATCCAGAGATATAGCTTTGGAAGGCCTAGCTGTAGCAGGTCTGGTCTCTTGCCTCAGCCAGATCTCAACAGACATTATCTCGTGAAACCAAGACTTGAAAGGCACAGAGCTAAAACACCGGTATCTGCCTTAGATGGCTTTGATGGATTTCCACCCTTTGACTCTTTAGAGATAATGACTTTCCCCCCTTGATTTGAGTTCTTCCGACTTCCTTGTTGAACTTGACAGACTCGCTCCACTCCTAGCAATAAGTCAGCCAAGCATCAATGCCCGGCCCCCAGCTTAAGCTAAACACCCTAGCCATTGGCTCCTAGGCCGCAAGTATGTTGCCTGGTTCATAATCAAAGGATTGAAGCGCCAGGCATCGCTATATTTCTTTTCAGCTGTTGTTTGCGCGTCCTAACCAAGGCTAGGCACGAACATCAGTACAGGACTTTATTACCGCTCTTATACCCCTCGAATCCATATTAGAAAAGCAACCAATGTCAGATCCGAACCAAGGCATTCCGTCTGATATACTACTGGTATCACCCTCTGAAGCAAAGCATGAATTCTAGTAAGGCAAGGGGTAAAGACATAGAATTTATAGGGAACCGTAGCCAAGTGGTTAAGGCAGAAGTCTGCAAAACTTCTATTCGTCGGTTCGAATCCGACCGGTTCCTACAGCGCCATTCTATCATTCACTTCTAATGTAAGTGGATAGAACGCCAGGCTCAAACCTTAGAATTCAAGGAGGTGAGAGTAGCATATAAGTGACGAAAAAGCCTTCCGGATTCCACAGTATCATGCATTTTCTTATACCAACGATATCCACGCTAAAGATGAGGGCCTTTTTGCTAAAGATGAGGGCCTTCTTTGCTGTTAATATATCAGCCTGAATAAGTCAGTTAGTTTTGTTCATAAACTGGGCCGAAGATCTTACAGAGGTTGACTTGCTGGCTTGCGAGGCTCCTCCGTTGATTGCTAACCAGAGGATATAGTGACAGCCAATATGAATTCCTATTCTGGCTTCTGTGCCTTCTTTGCTATTCTTTATGTTCCTGTTACGAGACGACCTCGGCTCAAGCTGACCCCACACCGAAAGTGGTAAAGCAGTCTTGGGCTCCATCAATCAATGAGGGGGAAACCAAAACCAGTTGGAGTTCCACGCCATCACGGAGCCGGGTTCATACCCTATAGTAGCAGAGATGCAAGTAGCCTTTGCAACTAGACTGCCGAGATCCATCATATCTTTTTCACAAAGCAGCACAGGTAGCAATGATAGTAGAAAGGATTGATTTCTTCATATCCAAGGATAGTTGGAACGTTAAGCAAGAAGAGCTCCGAGTTCGGCGATGGGCTATTTCACCGACCGTAAGTCACTTATCCTTTCTATCTGCCGAAGACGCAAGTATCCGCTTGTGTGAAGAGACAACACGCAGAGTAGGGACTCTTTGTCTATAAAGGAAGGGCAAAGTCAATAGGCCAGTCCCAGTTTCTGAATTGGAAGAAGGAAAGAGTAGGAGGTTAACCATCATAAAGGTATGGGAGTATTGGGGCATTGCTTGGGCCGACTTTAGTAAAGACTGGCTGGCTACCTATAAAGAAAGAAAGAAAGATCCCGAACTCTCTATAGTTCTGTATCCAGGATCGGCTGCATGCAATAGGCGCGGCGCTATATGCACACTACCAAAGCGATATTCTCTTTCTCAAGTTGGATCACCATCGGCTTGTTGAAAGAGGTCCTAAAAGCAGCCGTGATCAACTATACTATAGACAAACTCTGTTTTTTTATACAGCTTGTCTCTTGATTGAAATGGAAATGTATTTGGCTGCCTCGCTTTGACGTTTACGGTTTTCATAATCATACTCTACTTTGGAATATATTCGATCTGAGTGGAAAATCATATGCTTGGATTCATAACCCGCGCTGATCCGAGCAGGACTCCTTTTCTTACCCTTCCGATTCACAATCTCTTCCTTACCTTTTCCGTGTTGGGCATTCATTTCCTAATTTGTAAGGTGCATCCATCTTTTGCTTGGTGATTCAGTTCCCAGCCTTTTGTTCAATTAGAGACTCTCGAACTCGAGTAAGCAGTAATATTCGTGTTGAGATGTGGCGCGCCATTACTTGTAAGGGGGCTTTTCTCGCTTTATTTTGTGTCCTATCAATCAATTGCTCATATCAACTTAAGTGGCTTTGGAAAGAGACGGGCCAGGAAAGGTAGACAGCCGATCAGTCGCAGGAAGGCGCAGTGGATTAATTGATTAAGGATAAGGATTTTGGGCGGTTGACTTAAACACAAATCTTATGCTGAAAAGATCCCTACTTGGATCGGTATTGCCCCAATACTATAGATAGATCAGATCCACCGGACGAGAAACTCAATAGATAGATCAGATCCACCGGACGAGAAACTCCATTCCGCACTGCTGCTGCTGTGGTTCACTGCTATTGGCTTCTTCGCCTCGAACACTTGGGGCAGTAGGCAAGGAGATCGGAGAAGATTGGAGCACTTTATTGCTATTTTTTCCTTTTTGTCGAGATTTGATTCATACCCTTAATAAGTCAAAATCCTCCTTGGCAGAGCAGCACATAACATAAGAGTTGAAATTGTGGAATCCTTTCTTCCCTCTCTAGAGATCAGACGGGCAATCTCGCCATCCCCTATCCCAATTAATGCCCTAGGAAGAGAACTTATTCCCATGAGGCGGAAAAACCACTTAGAAAGATACTGATTCCAACTAAGACTATTCCAATTCCATATGTAGTCGTTAGCTCGCTGTTTGACTATGATATTCCATATGTAGTCGGGCAGTTGGACTATTCCATTCAATATGTAGTCGTTAGCTCGCTGTTTCTCTTTGATGCTGAAGACTTATGAATAATATAAGTAATAATATGAATATGCCGAAAATAGTCTGATGTGATGGTAAGGGATAAATCGTCTGCGTCCTGTCTTCCGCTCTGATTCCAACAAGCCAAGAAAGGAAAGAGGAGAAATGGGCTCTGACCGATTAGATTCTAAGGTGATTCCGAGAACTGCTTATGATATAACCCTCGGGTCACTCCCTAAACAAAAGAGTTCAATCCATTCTCCTTGGTCATATTCTATTCCTCTTGCTTGGATTAAGCGCTACTATTGATTCAACCAAAGCAGACATGAATTTCTGGTCCGAAGAGGATGCCCACAGTGTAGATTCATTGATTCTCTCTGGATTGGTAACGAGAAAGCAAAGGCACTTTCCACTGCTTGAAAAGCATTAGCGTAGAAAGAAGCTCATTCATTTGATAATGCCCACCACTCTTTGTTAGGTTAAGGCCCACGTATAGGTCACTAGTGGGGACAAAGACAAGACCCATTATTTTCCTTTCCCTTAAAGCGGCTTTCCGTAAAGACAAGACAAGACCTATTCTATTCCCTTAAAGCGGCTTTCCGTAAAGACAAGACAAGACCTATTCTATTCCCTTAAAGCGGCTTTCCGTAAAGACAAGACAAGACCTATTCTATTCCCTTAAAGCGGCTTTCCGTAAAGACAAGACAAGACCTATTCTATTCCCTTAAAGCGGCTTTCCGTAAAGACAAGACAAGACCTATTCTATTCCCTTAAAGCGGCTTTCCGTAAAGACAAGACAAGACCTATTCTATTCCCTTAAAGCGGCTTTCCGTAAAGACAAGACAAGACCTATTCTATTCCCTTAAAGCGGCTTTCCGTAAAGACAAGACAAGACCTATTCTATTCCCTTAAAGCGGCTTTCCGTAAAGACAAGACAAGACCTATTCTATTCCCTTAAAGCGGCTTTCCGTAAAGACAAGACAAGACCTATTCTATTCCCTTAAAGCGGCTTTCCGTAAAGACAAGACAAGACCTATTCTATTCCCTTAAAGCGGCTTTCCGTAAAGACAAGACAAGACCTATTCTATTCCCTTAAAGCGGCTTTCCGTAAAGACAAGACAAGACCTATTCTATTCCCTTAAAGCGGCTTTCCGTAAAGACAAGACAAGACCTATTCTATTCCCTTAAAGCGGCTTTCCGTAAAGACAAGACAAGACCTATTCTATTCCCTTAAAGCGGCTTTCCGTAAAGACAAGACAAGACCTATTCTATTCCCTTAAAGCGGCTTTCCGTAAAGACAAGACAAGACCTATTCTATTCCCTTAAAGCGGCTTTCCGTAAAGACAAGACAAGACCTATTCTATTCCCTTAAAGCGGCTTTCCGTAAAGACAAGACAAGACCTATTCTATTCCCTTAAAGCGGCTTTCCGTAAAGACAAGACAAGACCTATTCTATTCCCTTAAAGCGGCTTTCCGTAAAGACAAGACAAGACCTATTCTATTCCCTTAAAGCGGCTTTCCGTAAAGACAAGACAAGACCTATTCTATTCCCTTAAAGCGGCTTTCCGTAAAGACAAGACAAGACCTATTCTATTCCCTTAAAGCGGCTTTCCGTAAAGACAAGACAAGACCTATTCTATTCCCTTAAAGCGGCTTTCCGTAAAGACAAGACAAGACCTATTCTATTCCCTTAAAGCGGCTTTCCGTAAAGACAAGACAAGACCTATTCTATTCCCTTAAAGCGGCTTTCCGTAAAGACAAGACAAGACCTTTCTTTCTCGAATATAACAAATGCAGAAAGAAGGATACATGTGTTTATGACAGGGATTGTAGATTGTAGTTCTATAAAGTGGTGAAAGTTCAGTGTGAAGCCGGCGGTTTGATTCAAGACCAGGGCGAAACCCTTGAGGAAAGAAAGATGAAACCTTCCATAAGTCTATTGAATGGCTCTCTATGTTCGAAAGTGAAAGTAGTAGCTCCAATCTAGTAGTTCAAATGAAAGTGAAAGTATCAGACAAAGAAAGTAATAAGAGTATTGGGCTCACTGCTAGCTTAAACTCATACCTGAGCTCCAGTCGGCTAGGATCTGATTTGCTTGACTCATCCTTTAGGCCGGCTTACTCATTGCCACCCGGAGATCGAAACATAAGCTACAGCCATCCTGACCAGAATGATGTTAGGCGGAAATCCAACCCAAAGCGCTTTCTTTCGTCTCTTGCTGATTGGGCACTTCGGTTGGCTGCAGACAGCAGATAGCTAGGGCCGCCGACTGACTCTAGAAAGCTCAATTTCCGGCGATGGGCAGGCTCAATTAGATAGTAGAGTAGGAAGCCAAGCCACTGATTAGCAATTGCATCACTAGTCAGGCTTTATTGAATAATAGGCACGAAAGCAGGATAGGAAAGATGCTTCCTACGCGAGCTCAAATCCATTGCTGAAAGAAAGAGAAAGAAAAGAAACAGATTCGCTCGACCGGGACTTGTGAACAGTGAGCATATGGGCATAAAGGCATCAAATAAATAGGAAAAACTCGAGTAGGCGGCTGACCCTCTTTCACCTCCCCTTTCAGAAACTCCTATGGCCGATCTTCCTTCTTAGACTCTATTCCATCCCGCTTATCCTTTTGAATAGAATTGATCAATTGAGAGTTTTGCTACCGCCACTCCTTAAGAACGCCTGTTACTCTCTTAATAAGGAGCGAGTCTCTCTTGATGAAACGCTTAACGGACTAACTGGTGGTGATTGGATCGAGGTTCAATAGGTATGATTCAAGAAATAATAGGTTGGTAAATAATCTGATTGGGTCCTGATGGTCTGCATGATTCACAAGATAGACGGATAGAGGTTCAGTTCACAGTGTGTTTCCTTCCTCCCCTTGTCAGTCGAGTGCTTACGAGCATCAATCCTTTTCTATTTCACTAATTCTCACTGTCCCTAGATAGAATAGATGAGATTCAAGAAAGGGTATGTATGTCCCTAGATAGAATAGATGAGATTCAAGGGTATTGTGAGATTCAAGGGTATGTCCCTATAGATAGAATAGATGAGATTCAAGGGTATGTCCCTATAGATAGAATAGATGAGATTCAAGGGTATGTCCCTATAGATAGAATAGATGAGATTCAAGGGTATGTCCCTATAGATAGAATAGATGAGATTCAAGGGTATGTCCCTATAGATAGAATAGATGAGATTCAAGGGTATGTCCCTATAGATAGAATAGATGAGATTCAAGGGTATGTCCCTATAGATAGAATAGATGAGATTCAAGGGTATGTCCCTATAGATAGAATAGATGAGATTCAAGGGTATGTCCCTATAGATAGAATAGATGAGATTCAAGGGTATGTCCCTATAGATAGAATAGATGAGATTCAAGGGTATGTCCCTATAGATAGAATAGATGAGATTCAAGGGTATGTCCCTATAGATAGAATAGATGAGATTCAAGGGTATGTCCCTATAGATAGAATAGATGAGATTCAAGGGTATGTCCCTATAGATAGAATAGATGAGATTCAAGGGTATGTCCCTATAGATAGAATAGATGAGATTCAAGGGTATGTCCCTATAGATAGAATAGATGAGATTCAAGGGTATGTCCCTATAGATAGAATAGATGAGATTCAAGGGTATGTCCCTATAGATAGAATAGATGAGATTCAAGGGTATGTCCCTATAGATAGAATAGATGAGATTCAAGGGTATGTCCCTATAGATAGAATAGATGAGATTCAAGGGTATGTCCCTATAGATAGAATAGATGAGATTCAAGGGTATGTCCCTATAGATAGAATAGATGAGATTCAAGGGTATGTCCCTATAGATAGAATAGATGAGATTCAAGGGTATGTCCCTATAGATAGAATAGATGAGATTCAAGGGTATGTCCCTATAGATAGAATAGATGAGATTCAAGGGTATGTCCCTATAGATAGAATAGATGAGATTCAAGGGTATGTCCCTATAGATAGAATAGATGAGATTCAAGGGTATGTCCCTATAGATAGAATAGATGAGATTCAAGGGTATGTCCCTATAGATAGAATAGATGAGATTCAAGGGTATGTCCCTATAGATAGAATAGATGAGATTCAAGGGTATGTCCCTATAGATAGAATAGATGAGATTCAAGGGTATGTCCCTATAGATAGAATAGATGAGATTCAAGGGTATGTCCCTATAGATAGAATAGATGAGATTCAAGGGTATGTCCCTATAGATAGAATAGATGAGATTCAAGGGTATGTCCCTATAGATAGAATAGATGAGATTCAAGGGTATGTCCCTATAGATAGAATAGATGAGATTCAAGGGTATGTCCCTATAGATAGAATAGATGAGATTCAAGGGTATGTCCCTATAGATAGAATAGATGAGATTCAAGGGTATGTCCCTATAGATAGAATAGATGAGATTCAAGGGTATGTCCCTATAGATAGAATAGATGAGATTCAAGGGTATGTCCCTATAGATAGAATAGATGAGATTCAAGGGTATGTCCCTATAGATAGAATAGATGAGATTCAAGGGTATGTCCCTATAGATAGAATAGATGAGATTCAAGGGTATGTCCCTATAGATAGAATAGATGAGATTCAAGGGTATGTCCCTATAGATAGAATAGATGAGATTCAAGGGTATGTCCCTATAGATAGAATAGATGAGATTCAAGGGTATGTCCCTATAGATAGAATAGATGAGATTCAAGGGTATGTCCCTATAGATAGAATAGATGAGATTCAAGGGTATGTCCCTATAGATAGAATAGATGAGATTCAAGGGTATGTCCCTATAGATAGAATAGATGAGATTCAAGGGTATGTCCCTATAGATAGAATAGATGAGATTCAAGGGTATGTCCCTATAGATAGAATAGATGAGATTCAAGAAAGGGTATGTATGTCCCTAGATAGAATAGATGAGATTCAAGGGTATGTGAGATTCAAGGGTATGTCCCTATAGATAGAATAGATGAGATTCAAGGGTATGTCCCTATAGATAGAATAGATGAGATTCAAGGGTATGTCCCTAGCCTAGATATGATATAATCTATTCAAGGGTGGATTCGCCTAGATATGATATAATCTATTCAAGGGTGGATTCATGGATGAGATCGGTCGAGTGGTCTCAGTTGGAGATGGTATATTGCACTAGTTTATGGATTGAACGAGATTAACACTTGGAACATAGGACAGGAAAAACAAGGGTCGAGACTGATAGGCTGGCTTGGGGGAATAATCATACTGTGGCCTCCGCAGAACGTGCGGATTGGATGCTCCCCTATGAATTCGAATATGCAAAGCCAATGGAATCGAGCTGACAAAGATGGATTGAAAGTACTTGTTTCAGTCCTAGCAACAAATCTTCTGTTCTTTTCTTTCTTTGCGGGATCGGTTTCATTCCTCTCACTTGGCTTTGTTATCAGCCCGGTAGAAGGAAGAGGGTTCCCTTGATTGTTATCGCTACCGGTAGAAGGAAGAGGGCAGTTCAAATACCTTGATTGAGACGAGACGGTATAAGAGGGCAGTTCAAATACCTTGATTGATAGCAATTATGATCAGATTCCATGTATATGGATGGAGTCTTCTAGAATTGATGAAAAACACTCCTGTCCTGACTGCCAAACTGTAGTAAGCTATAGTCTTTTGCTTGTTAGCTTGTGTTGCTTCTTCACAGCATAGCTTCAACACTCAAAACTCTACTTAATCAAATAATACATATAAGTAACAAACGGTGAACTCCACTCTACCCTTGGCGCGCCCTAAAAGAGAAGTCCGTTCCGTTAATGTACCCCGGAAAGTAACCTAACGCTTTCACATTCTATACAAGAATAAAGGTCAACAACTAGCGCTTAAGTAGCACATTCTAGAATAACTAGGTAAACAAACGGAATCAGAATAATATCATTGAGTGCACCAATCGGAGTAACAAAGCACTAGTGTGCGCTACTAATGCACAACTCGCTAACGCAGGAGCTCAACTCAAGCTTCTAACTCAACGACTAACTATATTTCATATCACGTGTAACATAGTGAATAGTTGATGAAACAAACAAGCATTGATGAAAGCAAACAAGCATTCTGATTCACTGGGTAGCAAAGTCGACTCAACGGGCTGAGGTAAATAAAGTAGAATGGAAGAGAGCTCTTAATACGCCAAGCCAAGATAACCAGAACAACTTCTCAAGCCAAGATAACCAGAACACAACGCTGATAAATAGATTCTATAATAACTCGCCCGCCTATAATGAGAAGATAATATAAGAAAGCCTGAACTGAACTTATAAGTATAGGCCGGTCTGCTACTATAAAGGTTTTTGCAACTTTACGAGATACAGCTATCGCAGCTACAGTTTGGCCTTTCAGTCACGCGTACCCTAAACTCCAAAACGAACTTAAGGCTAATGCACAACTCACAGAACTCCGTTAGCCCATACGACAAAATGGGAATTCACATAACTCAACAAACTACGGAACAAGCAAACTCACCGCATTGCTTCTATTGCTTGCTTCTTTTCTTAACCCTAGATTCCAGTACTCATTTATTCTCTCTTTAGCCCTGCCCTTGCTTGTTTTGTTCGATAACTCACTGACGTCTGCTTGTTTACTTACTTATGCCTTTAAGAATTACTATGGGCATCCGAGTCAGCAAAGCTTCTAGGGATGAGAAAACAATCGTCTTCTCTCTTCCTACTCGATCTGAAGCGGGCTAATTCTTATCTTAGCTTTCCCGGTCGCTGGAGCAGCCGCCACTCTCCCTTCGCTCTGGAACACCAATGATGATGAAGATAATCCTTCTTATTCCGCTCTTAACAACTGATGATGGTAGTAAGATACTCTTTCTTTTCTTCTCTTCTTCTGCTCTTAACTACACCTATATTGCGAAAAGAGACTCGCCTTTCTACAAGCAAGACAAAGAAGCAAAGCAAGAGCGTGAAGTTCCTAGAAGAGGGAAAGAACGTAGCTAGAGCAGTTCCAGCAGTATTTCCTGATGTGTCTTGCGGGTGCTGGTCGTTTGTTTTGGAGTTCTCGCAGTATTTCCTGATGTATCTTGCTTGCGGGTGCTGGCACTCATGCAGGAGCCTCTACAACAGGTGTAATGCAATAACTATCAAAGTGGCAAACGCGGTGGCTTCGGGCAACTATGCCTTAGATCAGACCCATATCCTATATTCCCATTTCCCATTCTTCTCTTAGTGGGTGGGACAGCCAGAGATGTAGGGGAGAGTGGTTTTCAGCCTAGATAAGCTACAGCGGCAAATCACTTCTTACGAGTTCCCAACACAACTACGCGTCATACTTTATACTGGTGTGGCTGGATGCTTCTTCTCAATAGGAATAGTAGTTCAAATCCAAGCAAGCTTATTATGAACATCTATTGGAGTCGATCATTTCCAAGATCCAATTCCAGTTTCTTATTATGTAATGGAATAGCTTTACAATCTTCCGTTTTACGCTCTAGCTTAAAGGATCAAATGTTCTTGGTGGATGCAGGACCAGGTACCCCACTCAATTGTATGGAAGATGAGCTTACAGGAGTGCCAATAAACCGAGCCACGAGCCACAGGTTGGAGAATAAGGTGGGATCCCAGAATGTAGTGGCAGGTGACTCACAGATTCCAGAGCGGATTAATGATAGATTCTTAATGGATCTAGTGGCCGGTCAATCACAGATCAAAGAGCGAGCTGCCTTAAGGTTTCATTCTTTTTTGGGATCCCTGGATGTATTGGCTGGTGAACCGCTTCTTCTTCCACGAAGATTAAGACAAAACCGAGCTTGGATAGAACTGCAGAAGAATTGGCGAACGAATAAGAAGGTCAAAGGCTTCATTATTAACAAAGTCAAAGGTGGTTATTCAGTAGCCATCGCGGGTTTCATTACCTTTCTTCCATTCTGTCCTCTCAACACTCAAAAGATAGCGAATGATAGATTCACCATTGAGAGCATTAATCCCAATAGGAGGAAAATTGTGGTGTTCTAACTGCAGTAGATCCAAGTCAGAGAAAAATCAAATAAAAAGGAAACCATCTGAATCCTTTCTTTTGTTGAGGGAACTTCTTACTGCTGGCTCTTTAATAAGGTAAGCGGAGGAGCATTGTATGCTTTTTTTACCCTTGTCCCATCCATTCCAGAAGTCAACAACAGCTTAATCTCGGCTTAGCTTACGGCTTCATCTTCGTCATAGAACAGAAATAGTCCATCCCGTGCTCAAGCTTTCTCTTCGAGGTTTGGTCCTACTTATTATTCGTTTTTGACTAAAAACCCCAATTCTCAACCTTAGTGGCACTGCCTTCTGATCAATAGAACAGGAAGAGGAGCAAATAAGGACCACCAAAAGTAACGACCACCAAGATAGGCATAGTGATTCGATCCTTTGATAACCCTATTTTGAAGAACCACTATTTGTTGGGGCTTACCCCTAACACACGGAAGATTGGATTGCCTGATTCACGAGTTCTATATACATTGTTACGATCACCTTTTATTGATAAAAAGTCCAGAGAACAATTTGAAATGAGAATAAAGAAACAATATCTGGTCATAAAAACGGAAAGGCATGATTCATTGCGCAAGAAGTTATTTCGGTTAAAACGCCGTGCGACTCGGAGAACATAAGACTCTTTTGTAAGGCTTCTAATCTTGCCGACGGAATGCTCCTACCCCACCATGCCTAGCCCTTTCCCTTAATCATAGGAGAGGAGGTATGAAGCGTGGAAAAGAATGCCATCAGTGTATATGACATCATCATGTAACCTTAAGGAGTGGAGGTAGCAAAACTCAACATTGATCAACGCGAGTGAACTGTGCTTAGACGCTTCGTCAAACCGCACCACATCTACAAGAGGAGCTAATTGATGAGTGGGCTTCCCCTTTCGATTCACGGAATGTGATCTGAGACACGATGGGAGTTTGCGTGCCTCGGTAGGCAAGAGATCACCGGAGTATAGCACAAGATCGCCTTTTCTTGCTGCCATGGGGTCAACCTGTTAACAAGGTAAACCCAATGGGATGGGAACCAAAAAACAGGAGGGTACCGCATTGGGCAGAAGACGATTCAAAAAGCGAAGGCTCACCCTTGGAAGTGCCGGGTGAGATAGGCAACAGGTAGCTTGCTTCCATGCCGTCCACGAGGAATCAATATCTCTTTGCCGGTGCTGACTTGGATCTCGGGTGACGGAATAAGGCGGCCAGAAGCCACTTTTCGTTTACTGCTTACTTTGCGGGCGAAGCTTTACCGATATAGGCAGTAAGCTTGGCCACAGCGAAGCGCTTACCAAACGCTAAATCCAGAGGGCCTTCGACACTTGAGCCGTATGCGGGGGAACTCGCACGTGCGGTTCTTTGGGGGGGATAACGTCGGTTGAGCCATTCCATCCCAATAGCGTATATTTGGAGCTCAATATTCAATCCGTCTTTCTTGCAAGACCCGTTTGGATAAGGGCAAACTAAAGAGATTGCTTCGAAAGCTATCGAAAATCCCTTTCATACACTAACCGAATCATATCATAAACCAGAACCACATTGGATATTGTGTCTTGGGTTCTTTTTGGATAATGGATAACCAATTTCTTTTCTTACGCGCAGTATCCCCTTTAGTTTGTTGTGGCTTTCTCATTCTTGTACAACACCCAACCTCTGGAGTGGATTCATTCTGTCATCAGTGTACCACTAAATGTTCAGGACGAGGGCAAGTCCCCATTTTGAAGACGCGACTCCGGTGACTTTGGTCCGCAACCGACATCAACTATTTCGTTTCGTTCGTATAGAAGTCTGAGTGGATCAGCCGCTTCTGCATAAGCAGTGAATTAGAAGACTGCGTGGAAGCTGGTCCGGGTTTCTGCAATAGGGAGCAGAGCAAGTAGGTCTTCGGCACGCCACACTTGAAGAGCTTTCCCGCTCGCTTTCTGACGACACTGTCCTTTACCGACGCACTGTGACACTGTAGTGAATGTACAGGCATTAAAATAGTTTCTACGAAGTCGTATATTTAGGTAGGACTTATGAGAACTTACAACCACGAGGCAACCAAAGTCATTCTCCAAAATCTCCACAGTGAATTGAGTTCAGGGAGGACCGTGGGGTGTCGTGGAATCATTTGGTTCGTTCTCTTCCCGTTATACGTGATGTGGCAAAAAACACTTATGGAAGGGGAAATGGCATGCCTGCATTAAGATTTCAAGCGTGTCGTCTACTTCTAGGAAATGTTCGGAACAGAGAACTTTCTCTAATACAACGCAGCATTCTCCGAAGATTGAGGAACAAGAGGAGATCAATCCAAATCCATCTTTCTAGGAGAGAAAATCGAAACAGTTACATGAAATCACAAACTACACGAAAGTTGTCCCTTTATTATGGGGATTTACCTACAAGGGGGATGCGGAGAGGAAGAGAACTCACTTCATATATCCCTTTTCTACTCAATCAAGAAACAAGATCGGACGTGATTCTGGTTCGTCTCCATTTTAGTAAAACCATTCCTCAAGCAAGGCAGCCGATAAGTCATCGAAAGGTTAGTTTGAATAATGGACAGGTCAGCATAACAAGTTCTCAAGTTTCCCACGGTGATCTAATATCTTTTCCAGAAACTATAGCCGAAATACAAATAAGGAGATCTTTCTATATCGACATATCAGTTGGAAAAATCATAGGGAAATTCCTGCCGGTCAGAATGTGGAGAAGAACCAAAACAGAATGGTTCCGCTTACTCAAAACAAAGAGGGGGTGCCGTCTACTACTCCAATCCGGGTTTTTGCAAGAGTTGCGTGATTCTATGCAAGAATCAGACTTAGAAAGAACAAAGAAGTTTGGATCCGCTAAAGTATGCTTAGGCAGTTCCTTCGCTGAGCACAACAGAATGAAGAAGAATTTGTTTCATTTCAAATACTTTTTCTTATTGAAGAGAAGGAAGGAGAAAAACCGAAATCCTCCCACTCTTTCCATATGTGCTTTTGTTGACAAGTATCAAGTATATTGTAATTCGACCTATTGCTCTGGATCCCCTTTTACTAGGAAGATAAGAATAAAAAGGATCGAACTACCTACTCATTATTCGGAGGTAAATCATAGAACACCAAAAGCTGTGGTATCTTATGGACCTAACTTAGGTAACATCCCTCACGACATAAGATTGAAAGATCCAAACCTTCCTCTTTAGAGCTGATAAGTAAGAAAACGTGGCCAAAGCATATAAGAGAAGATCGGCGCTCATAGGGACATATCCATCCTGGGAGTCTATCTCTCCTTATAGAGAGGGTCTCCCTTTGGATAGAAATCAATATAGGGATCCGTTTCTAACATATTCCTGCAGAGAATATTGATTGGAAAAAGAAAAGTGAACTTCTTTACTACTACTACTATACAATAAGTATCAGATTGCAGGCCTGAGAGAAGGCAGTCTCTCTCGGGAAAACATGGCCCAATTTCTCTTCTTTCTTTTCACACAGGCAACTTCAGGGAATAAAAGACACTATGAACGAACATGAGTTTCAAATGCTAAAAGGGGAAAACACTTTAGACAAAGGGATTTGTTGTCAGGAGGAGTTTTCACTTTTCTTAGAAAGTCAAGCTCTTGACAAGTCCCAAGTGGATTCATAGGTCATTAATTCATTCATTCTTGTAAAGCTCTTGACAAGTCCCAAGTGGATTCATAGGTCATTAATTCATTCATTCTTCCTTTAAGTTCTCTTCGATGTATCGATCATGCATTCCTAAACCACATAAGCCGGGGGAGATGCTACCCGCCCCGCAGACATCATTGTCATGGATGCAGCTTTTGAACATCGTTTTTGAGGACATCTTTCTAAGGTACTCCCATTGGTTTCAAAATCAAGGAAAGGGCAAACAACAGCAGCAAATCCTAACTTACAGCTAACCACGCGACTACATATAGAGTGGCATTTTCTATTTGTTCATAACTCAGTACCTTAACTCAATTTTCTCTTCTTCACACAATTCGCTCTTTCTTTCTTGACTGCTCCCTCGAAATCTGTCTTCCTTTGTCCGAGTCATAGTAGGGATTTTGGAAGATGCGGAAGACATCCGGAAACTATACGATGGACCTACCTCTTTCAGCAAACTCAAAGGGTTCTATCCTATCAGGCCAAGCTTCCAAGACGGAGCCCCTCATTTAGGTCCTGCCTAACTGCTTCTATCTATAGGGGATCCGGTCGAAAGCGCACCATAGACAGTCCAGTGAAGCCGGGGCACAGCGCAACTAGTCAAGATTAACGTACTGATGCACTTCAAACATATTTCATCTTTGTTCACCATAGATATAATGAAATGATGACGAAGTTCCATGTGCTTTGACCTTACCCCCCTATTCCTTATATAAAGTCAAATCAATACAACAAACAATGGATAAATTTATAGAGATATCTTCATCTATCGATTTTTGGATCTCTTGATTAGTTGGATTTCTTGTCATTGCTCGGACTAGGGCCAGAGCCAAGTATCAATAACCGTAGGCAAATATCTCGTTCTCAAAAGTGAGACCCAGCTCGGCACATAGGAGTCGAAAGGGTCTCGTTCATCAAGGCAAAGAAAGGATGCTTTAAAGGATTTCAAATGAATTGCGTAAGGTACCTTCTTTCAATAAAGAAAAAGCAGCTAGCTCGGTCGAAACCAAAACTGGATTTCCTCGATAAAGTAGAGCAGCCAACCACTCCTTCACCCAGTTTCAAGAGATGCATCGGGGTTAAAGCTCAAAATAGATCTAATACTAATAGATATAGGGATCGTTATCGTAGATATTCGTTATGATCTTGAAACAGCAGTAGCTCGGGATTCCACTATAACTGGAAAAACGAGTATTCAGTACTTAGCGGGCTGTAAACCCTCACTTTCCTGGCTATTCTCCACAAGACGAAACTAGCACTGCTTCCTATGCTTCAAAGCCTTTACCTGCTCCTTATTCGAATCCATCTACAGCTTCAGATCCCGCGGAAAGTTCAAGGTTTGGTTTTACTCCGTTCTATACCTTGTGCTCGTTAAGAAAGAGTGAATTATCACTTTCAAGTCCGATGTTTGGGCGTCAGCAACAATTGGTTCAGAACAGCGGGGTGCATGATTCAGTTGGCTAGGCCCTTCCCTTTGCTTTAACCGAGTTATTAGTCGAGTTGGGTACCAGTGTTGGATCAGAAGCGGTGCCAGGAAATGATGTTGAGTCTTGTATGGAGAAAGTTCTAATTGAATCAGAGGATTGATCTTCAGAAGGATTTGAATAAGATGGAAAGTCGACATCAAAAAGAAAGAAAACATTAGATATAAGGTAGGGTGCCGTGCCGCCCGCGTTGTACTTTATACGACGAGTTCAAGTTCTTTACTCTAAGTCTAGTTTCACATAGGTTTTCACTTTCAAGTGGCTTGTTCCGGTAAGCTCGTTGATGTTAAGCTCATGGATGTAGTCAAGGGGGTAATATGAAGATCTCGGTGATGCTATGATAGCTCGATTGGCGCTCGAAATAATCAATTCATTCTTAAGCAGACAGTTCAGTTCGGACAAGACATCGTGGAGAAAGGTAAACGGATTGTCTTGCTGTAGCTCGCTGTAGCTCAAAGTGGTAGATTGGAATTCCTTTAGCTCCTTGTTGTGGAGAGAGGCCTAATTGCCCTGACTTTGGATTATGGTCCAACAGCATAATACTTCACGCGTTGAGAAGAGGTTGGCTTTGGGGAAAGTCCGTCAGCTAACGGTAGAGTCCTCATTTCATCCGCATACGGAGTTCTGTCTGATTGTGATCCACCAGTTGCTTCCGCTTCACCCGAAACAAAACTTTCCATTGCGGATTCAGTTGCTGAAGATTAGGATTCTTCTAGAACAGGAATTGGCTGGCCGCTCACAAACTTAGTATCCGGGTGGCGAAGGAACAAGTTACTAGTTACGCGTTAGTGAGTTCACCCTTCTCCTCTTACAAGGTTCTATACTAAATACTCAATACACTCAATACACCCCTCTATCCCCTTTGCCTCAAACTCATGACTCTTACGTTAGCACTGAGTCAAGCTTAGAGTCAAGGAAAACATTCCAATCTGCAGTTGTTTAACCCGCTAACGCACCCGCTCAAGAATGAAAGGAAGTAGTAGGAAGTAGTTCAAGCTTCAAGCATATAGTATGATTTACTCTGGTTGGCTTCTGGAACTCCACATTAAGAACCTAGGGCAGCTGATGATTCGGCTTCGCCTTTTTCTCCGGATCCTTCTACAAATGCTTTTCTTCTCTTGTCGACTCTACTTTCATGGAATTTTCTGATTCGGCTTCGCCCACCCGAACTCTAATAATCGTTTGCAGACAATGCTCTTGCCCGAACTTACGGAACTTTTATGCTTTGACCACTTAGCGCATCAAAGAAGGTTGAGTCAACC